>KQ435692.1:1856276-1867226 GCA_001276565.1 Melipona quadrifasciata | reverse complement strand
TGCCAATGGCAAGGTTAAGAACCTCCCCAACCATAATTAAGATAAAGTAGAGAGAGGGCAGACTGACCCTGTACTCACGTGGTTGCGGCACATTCATTGGCGAACAAAGAGGAATCCGTTTTACTAGTCGGGCATTTTCAACCCATATCTGTACGTTGTGTTATGCGTGTGAGACGTGCATCACGTGCGTAGTGTGCGCGTGTATACATACATTGGCTGTGCATACACGCATGTGACACGTCACCACGTCGTCATTGACGAACAATGGAAGGAGAAAGCAATCCGTTTGATAATGATCGTTTCGAAACGGAAATCGTTATACATATGTATGTGTACTTTATGTTAATACTGGTAATTTCTTCGCGACCAGTTCGACTTAGCTGTTTATTCTTCTCGCGTTTTGTCTTTTTTGGATCTTTTTCTTTTTAAGAAATTATTTCTTTTTCCACCTAAAAGTTTTTGTTTATACATATCTTTGCATTTCCGATTTGCTTTCTTTTATTTTGAAAAAGTCAATTAAAGTTACCTTTATAGTTTAAATTCAATTAAAGTTCACTTTAACGCATGTCGCTTCTTGATACCGATGTTCAGATTTGAGATAATTTTCAGATTTGAAAAGTTTGTATTTTTGACAAATGAATTTTTTGTAACTCGAGATACGTCAGTTTTTCATATTGCGTACATTCTATGAATAACGTCTAATCGTAGTTCCGTAATTTGTATTCAATATTAGTGTAAAATTGAAAATTTTTTATTATTCATCTTTAATTATAAGTAAAGTACTCTAGTAAAAGAACTGTTAAACGTACCGAGTTTATATCTGCGAAGTGTAAGTCTAAATAAGTTTTAGTTTTGTCCAATAAAAAACATTCTAATATAATAGCGTACAAAAATATAATAACATGGAAACAAACAATTTTATGTAATTTTACAAAATATAAATATTTGGATTTCAAAAGATATATAGAAATTGGAAGAAGTTTATCAATTGTTGGTTTCGTTTCTACTCGCTATTGGTTTCTGCTTGCATAAACTGAATCTTGTTTACGTGAACGTAATCGCGAAAATGTTGGCTACATGATGCGAAAGTGAGAACGCGATGCCATGCTGCGCCGTTGAATAAATTCAACAATATCATATATTCACTGTTCGCTGAATAAGCTATGATAATTTCTGTGGCGTAAAAAACATAATGCCCACCGCTGTCGTTATAATAAAAATTAAGCATTCTTGACATTATTTTCTTTTCTTATATCTTAAAAACAACATGTTATCAATTCGTTAATATATATATATAGAGTAGGACAAAGTGACCAGATTGGTCCATACATTTCACTCTAATTTTGGTTATTAAAATTTGATTCGTACTACAATTATGTAAATGAAATGTGTAAAAATGTCTGATTATCATTAATAATTAACAGCGTGATAGGAATTTTTCACTCGTTAAACAAATAAAGGTCCGATAAATTGGTTCGATTATAACGCGGTTTTATATTTAAAAATGGATTACTTATCGGAAGTGTTGTTGAAAGCAATAGCTGGTTTTGGTGCCCTATGTTTGTGTTGTGTCTTGAATGTATAACTAAACAAGATAATTTAAAGAACGCGTGATATCCAATATTTTTGTTAAATAAAGATTAGATATGGTAAAAAGAATTGATGATTTGCGTTAAATTGTTAAATTGCTATTTCATATTCGGCAAATTGTCTAATTTTCTATAACTTTCTATCAGTTATTTATTATTATTCACATATGAAACGATAACTTGTCATATTCATTCGTGTCATAACTAGAGAAATTTATGTTACATTACTAAAATTTAGGATATTTGATTTTATTTTTGATTGGAGATTAGTAATAAAATTCTACTAAATTAAAACTTTCAAAATTATCTTAATTGTAAATTATTATTGTGGTTCAATGATATCAGTTGAGAGTTAATTTTATATTTCAAACATTCTTCCAGATATCGATAGATAGGCACTGTATGCCTGCGCCGTCAACTTCCACGTTTTCTCCACGGCAGAGAGAATTTACGATCACGACTCGTACCGATTTCCTATGGTAAAAATTGTCCACGTTATGTTCTGAGGTGAACAGAGATCGAAGGCTGCAACTTTATCAAAGGGCAAATATATAGATCCAATGCCTTTCGAGTTTCGAGAAGCTCGACTGATCGCAGTTGCTGGTAAACGTCACCAGAAATACACAAACGGGCTGTTGTTTCTCTTTTCCTCTCACCCTTCCCTTTATGACTGTGGCCAGACTGGATCGCGTAAAAAACGTTTATGAATATCCTTCTTTCATTCTAACGGATACGGATATAAAGTAAAAAAGGGAGAACCGTTCGTACGATTTAGTTACGATGAACCGACTCTTCGAGGAAGAAGGATCGATATCGACACGACCATGATTGCTCGATAAGAAGTCGTGCACGGTCAATAAGGAGAACCAGTTATTGTCAAAAACGCGCAATCGCTTGAATATTTCTATCGTGAACGTTATTAGACATTATATCGCAGGATTTGTAAGATTATCGTTTATCTGTATTTCTGTGTGATTTTATCGTTTATAGGGAACGGTTATTACATAAGGGTATATGAGTGCGTGTTATGTACGAAAGATATAGCTCGTTTACACAAGTAATTACAGTCAATGAATGACAAGCGTCCTTGTCATAGATAAATTTTTATATATTGTTTTGTTATAGAGGACGTGCACGATGTGCTTATGTTGTGTATGGATATATCGTGTATGATAGAATTATGATGTATTAACTATTCTATGTAATTATTCCTTTATTGATGACTTAATAATTATTACTATACAATTCCACGAGTTACAGATCATAAGTATTAATTTGAGAAGTAGTTAATTTTCTATAAAAAAAAAAAGACAGAGGTTCTAAAAGGAATTCATAATACTATTTGTTGTTCGCTTTTCGTGCGATCAGAAAAGATCGGAAAACAAAAATTGAAAATAGAAAAATAAGTATACATGTGGTACACATATAGTATAGGCTTGCTGATGGACCGATGTACCAACGTCAAACGTTGACAATACGTTTCCTTGGTAACCCGGGAATCTCCTGGGTTCCGTTTGGTCATTCGCCTGCAACGGAGTCGATGTCAAGGAACTTTCATGAATATGCTCGGGTGGCATTACGCACATTTTTTCTTCTTTGCCCTCCGACCCCACGATTTACGGCCCAGCGAAGTTTGTCGGAGAGCTCGTCACTTTTTCCGACGACTGTACGCTTCTTGGAATTAGCCTCATACGAACACTATATTTGTGTGTGTATATGCGCTCGCGTTTGTGTATGCCTGAACATAGCTGTGCATGTACGTGCACTGGCGTGTATGACACGCGTGCATGTGCACGCATGTATACTACTTTGGACCACTGATTATCTTCGACAGTGGTTCCCAATTTAACCAATGATAGTCAGTTTCTTCTTTGTTCGTTAGCCATTCACTTTTGTTTCTCTTTCGTTCGTTTTCGGACCCTTTTTCTCCCTCTTCACTCGGTTAAATTTATTTTTTATCTTACCACCAACTCATTCGCTTTTTAGCCGATTTACAATTCCTGGTGAATAATTTCGATTGAGATTGTGATTTTTTCGTGCTCCATTTGGGTTTCGACCGATTATCTTAGGATTGTACGATGGGTCTAAAAATTTAAAAAAATTATTTTTCTTTCGTTTTGCTTCGTGCGGTTTTGCATTTATTCGGAGTCGTTCAAATTTATATTCCGGGTAACATTGGGAAACTTAGAATGTTTTCGGTATGCGCCGTATAAGTATACAAAAAGTACTAATTTTTTCGAATAAAAAGGATTCTTAGTATGATCATTAACTACAAGTGAAGAAAGACTTTGTCAAATAAAATATGATATTAAACATTTTGTATAAATTATTAAGTTATTATTATAATTTTATTATTGTATAACAGACATTTTCTACGTGTTATTAAACTACAATTGACAAAATTTATAATAGTAATGTCGTAAAATAAATATAAATTATTATACTGTATATTAATGTTTTCCAACTTAAACTAAACTTTAATATAATTCGATATAACAATTTTGCACGTATAATTACTTCTTTTTGCAATGAAAATGTGTTTAACATTTTGTTCCATACAATTGAAAATGACGGATCAATAAATTATCTATGAGTAATCCAGTAATTTATGAAATTACCTAAAAATTAACTAAAGTTCGCAGCAGTTAAATCTAAACTGAAAACCACTTTACTATCATCATTGTGTTCATGCATTTCCTTTGTTCTGCTATCAGAGGAAAAGGGTAGAAGGCGTTCTCTCGGTCTCCCAATATGGCGTCTTGTTCTGTCATTTCACGGTATTGATGATAAGAATGTTTGAGGAGCTCCGAGAACTTTAGACCAATTCGAGCCACTGATTCTTTCAAGTAAAAACTTAATTGCGTTTTCATGTTTTTTTTTCATTCACTACTTGCTCACTGGAAATTATCAATTTAATTCCAAGACAATACTATAGACAACGTTGGCAACTTCATCAAATTTTAATTGTGTTTAGATAGACATAAGTGTACAAATAGACATAATATTAAACTTATAATCTGTGCCAGAGTTCATAAAATAACAAAAAACGAAAATTTTTTGTATATTTTTATCATTTTTATAGGTCTTGAAGTTGTCTCAACGTAGTAAAATTTAAAGCGAATGGTGGATCATTTTTGACAAATTTGTATAGTTGTTCTAGAATAAGACAAAACTACATATAGTGATTGAGATAATCGGAAACTAACTTCTTAATTTTAATTTGTCCTTTTGAAATGCAAAAAAAAAAAGAAAAGTACTGTAATTATCTTTTCTTGAGATATCTAGAGAAGGTATGTAAGATAATTTTGCAAAAATATTTAATAATATTTAAAATATTTAGATTTTATTTTGTGTTGCCCACGACGCTATAGGGTTATAAATGTATCATAAAACAATCGTTCTATAGAGTTAAAAGATCATATTAGACTTAGTTTTTCTATTTGGAAATTTTGCACTCGATGTGTTTCAACTCTTCGGTTTTTCTAAATTATTATCTATGCTACTTAAAGCAAAATTTTGCTACTAAATGGACAACAACTACAAAACTTTCTAATACAACTACAAAAGTGAAAAGATTAGGCGAACGCTTTGAAAATTCAAATACACTGTACATGTTCATTGACCAATTAGATGACGTGTATTTATGGGCTCCACATGTCATACGTGCGTTCAACTATCGTTACGAAATTGGCAAGATAATGGAAGAGCTTATAAGCTCGGTTAAATTTAATCGCGGTGCACGTTACGAACAAGGAGAGAAATACAACTTTGGGCAAAAGTTCCGGCCGTTTCCTGCCGGCGAAGATAATCTCATCTCGACTCGAACTGGCATGGCGCGGCATCACGAACTAGTCTCTTGGAGTCATTGATAAAGATCGTACATTTGAATTTCCAACCCGTAGTTATAATACTTTCATTTTTTTCTCTTGTTAGAAAACGTGTTATGTGTTAGATTTATGTTAATACTATTTTTAGATGGGGTGAAGGAACCAGTGTTTCGATAAAATGAAATTATCTTTAACTCGATAACTTTTTATATTTTCTGATAACTTTTCTGAAGTTTTTTTTAATTTTATTTAAACATATTTTTTTTTTATTTTAACGAATTTATTGTGAAATTTAATCACTTTAAGTTATATTGCGTTACCTTTTCACTATTTCTAGGCATCAACCACCAACTAAATATAACCAATATGTACATATATAATCAATGTAAACAAGCAAAAAATATTAAAACGATAGAATAAGATTGTTATAAATTAGAAATGTTACAAAAGTGTGTCATTAAATAAGTATTCTTAATATTTAAAAAATATTATTAAATTTGTGTTTCGTTAAATTCATTAAGACAAAATAAGCTACGAAAATACATTACCAAAATTTATGAAAAATACTTCTTCTAGGTTAAACTAAATTCGAGGATCATTGCGAGTAAATATACTTTCTTATACATGTTTAGCTATATATCGAAAGACTTGTTTATTAGGTTCTGCTTAAGAGATCAAAGTTAATGAATTTTTTATTAGGAAAAAGGAGATGATCCCGTGCTCTCGTTTGCAATTGATTTTTTTCCTACGATTACTTTGTAACGTTGTAATTTCATTTGCGATTAAGAAATTCGTGATTATTTCATTAATTGCATCGTATTGTAATATTCATATGAAAGTTTTTGATATGATAGTTAGTTTTAATAAATAATTAGGTAATCGTATTAAAATTTCTATTTCTATTTCTATAAGTTAAAATATCGATTTAATTACATTGATAATTCTATTCATGTATATGTTTGTTAATAAAATGATCATTTGATTTATTCAATTTAAAATCATTACAACTGGATTTCAAATATTTATGCAATTTGTATTTTTGTAAAAATAATTTAAAAAATTATTTTACCTATTAATTACTATAAAGATTATTATACTTTGAATGTTTTACATATAGGTGCACATTAGATACGTATATTTTGTGCTTTTTTGTATTTTCAAATCATTTGAAAATACATAAATATCCTTGATTATGATGAACTGTACAATTCAGATTCTATTAATTCTAACATTGTGTAACTTAGAAGTTACATATTCATATATTTATCTATATTTATTACATTTCTATTGTATACTATTGTATTTCATTAATATATATTATTACCAGATAACAATTTATAATAATTATTTTTGTTTCTCGTTCCTAGATTTCTAATTGAAATAAATAACTGTACTTTAGAATAATTAATAATTATTTTTCTTTTGATCACGGAGGGTTGGTATCAGTTCGACGATACGATATTTAATTTCTACAATAATTCTATAATAATTCACTTGGCAAGAAACACTTAATAATCGACATTTTGTTCTAAAATTCTGTACTATCGGTGATTGATCGGAAAGTGACAACAAAATGATTGAAATTTATGATAGTAAGATTAGTATTGTAATTGTGCTGCAGTGTTGTTAGTTGAAAATTTCTAAAAAGGAAAATGTTTAAGAATACTGCGTTGAATCGTTTTCGTTTGTCGAGCAAGCATCATTATTTTTACGCGTGTGCATTTGAAATTTAAACTTCCAGCCCGGTGGTGATCGGCAATTGGCGATTGACAATCGGCCATGTCAATTAAATCAGGGCGGTAAGAGGACACTGAACCCCCTTACGAAAAAAATTGTGGTAAAGTATATGCGGAATAACTTTACATTTCGAGCAGGTCGTATATAGTTGACTCAATTTTCCCCAGCTTGAATTTCGTACGTCGTTGTTTTATCTATCAGGTGAAATCATTGGCTGTTGATATCGTTGTCCTCTGCGACATCCTGATAAACTGATAAAATGATTCGTTTATTTTGTGTTTAATTGATTATATGTCAACTAATTCGAGACATTAGACGTTGAGATCATAAGAGTTTCATCATCGTCTCGTTCTCTCTGCGGAGGTTCCATTTTTGCCATATTTTATCTATGAAAATATTACTTTGCATTATCGTGTTCTCTCTCTTCCTTTCTTTCTTTTTCTATAGTTAAAAATAGATTTTATATGACGTTCATATTCTTTATCTATAGTTAAAAATAGATTTCATATAATATCAAGAACATTAACATAGATCCTGTTATATTTTTTGTTTGTATAATTATTAGACTGCGGATATCTGTATAAATTTATATTTCTAGAAATATAATGTAAAAAATAGAATTTACGTAGAAAATTATTTTACTTACTTGATATTTTGTTAAGTATTGCATTACAAATATATTTTACATTAGGTGCATTTTTAGATTTTCAAATTAAAATCCGCAATCTATATATTGCTCGATTACTAAACAATAAAATCAGTGTTTAATAAGATCCGCGAGTGTTTGATAAGATTAAAGCTATTTTTTCGTGCTAATTGTATCGATCCAATCGAGGGAGCTGGCTTTGCTACATTCATAAAAGCATTCAATGTGTATTCCATCTGCGTAAAAGATGTCATTGACGTTCTTCCTTTCTGAAGTTGGCGATCTCATCCTCAAGAGGGTTATCCCTGTTTTTCGAGGTTATCGTAAAATTAATTTAAATAATACGGACATAACCATGTCGATAATACGGTAAATAATATCAGTTATGCTGCAGTCGGTGTGAGTTATAATTATATACTGGATAAATGATGTCCTCTCAGATCGATCGGCCAATTGGTCTCCAACTAAGTGTTTGTCGTTGGTGACTCGAGAAACGGAAGATATTAATAATCTTTCAAGTTCTGTTTCAAAGTTGAACAATAGAAAAGGAGATAGTAAGTGAAATTTGCATAAATTCTGTAGCTGTATGCTTAATCCATGAAACAGTTGTGTAATTAGAGTCGTGTATAGAATAACAGAAATATAATTAAAAAAACAAAATGCACATATTAAATATACAAACTATACTCGATTCCATACCACATATATCAGTATGATATCGTTAGTACAAGTAACAAAAAGTTTAAGAACGAAATACAAGAGAAAAATACAGAGAAAAATAAGAAAGTGCAGCATTGCTCCGAAACGATCAACCGACGAAAGTAGACTTTTGTCATGATACATCTCAGATGAAATAAAAAGAAAGGGTTACGTACATTGCGACAACATTTAACCGAATCAAAGAAAAAATTAGTTGACGTTATCATCTCTCGCTAGCTTCAGTCCTTTTTATCTTTGTGTGTCCAATAATACAGTATGCATGAATCTAGGGATCGTAAATATGAAGGTTATCGAGCTTTTCATGCAAGTAAGTCAAGGGTTCATCGTTATCAGACCTCGTATTTTATATATAAAGCTTGTCGTCGATTAACTAGTATTATGATTGCTACATACAATCGAATTTTTCTTCTATATTTGACTTTAGGCCCTATACTTACCATAGCTGTTGGAAATGCTAAAAGTTTTTTTCTATTTTCCTAATTGTTCATGTATCACATAATTAGACTTCATTTTCTTGCTTTTTAAATTCAACTTTTCAACTTTTCAGTTTTCTTTTCTTCTTCTCTTTTTCTTTATTCTATTGTTCTTAGTCACCAGGAAATACTATTCCGGAGTAAAGTGAAAATGATATTAATTCTAGAAAATATGAAATAACTTGCTAAGAAAGGATAGATTAAAATTTCTTTCCCATAAATTTCGTTCTCGTAAGTAATTTATTTGAGCGAAACAATTTTGAACGTTATTTATATATTTACGAAATAATAAGTCTATTATTATTTCGTTTATTCACTACCACTCACATTACTTCACATTACTTATAAAATATGATAATCGTTATTGTTCGGTTATCGATAAAACGAAATATCCGCGTAATAAATATTGAAATTTGAAAACAATGAATATTTTTTTATATTCAATAAATATGAATCCAATAAATATTCAATAAATATGAATTTTTTATATTCAATAAATATGTAATGAATATTTTATTTATAATGATTATGTGAAAATTATGAATGTGAATAAAAATTACATCCACTGTTTTCAGTTTTATAAACTGATTTCATGAATAGCGTGACTTGATCAGAGGCATTAATGACTATTATTATATTATACTTCGCTTCCATCTTCGATTTCTATCGATCTGATAAAAAAGTCATTCTGAAACGCAATTGCACGTAATAACTTGATATTAATACTGAATGCTTTATCATTATGTGTGATTGATTTTTTAATTACTCAATAGTTACTTGCGAATTACTATTTCAAAGGAGAAAAGAAAGAAAAAATATAGTTAATGACGTTACTTAAATTAGAAAAGAAAAATTAGTTCGGTATACAAATATTTTTATATTTTTTTTGTACAGAATACAGAATATACTTGTTGGTACATAAAAGAGCATATATTCACAGTTGAAAAAAAACCAATAATCTTGAAAGATAGAAATTAGAAAGAGAAAAATCATGATAATTATAATATTTGTCATTCTGAATTAAGTAACTTTGTCCCTTTGATGTATTAGTTTGTGTCGGCAAAAATAAAAAAAGATATGAAGGTAAATAAAATAAAAAAGAAAAAACCACTTTGTATACTGATTTTTTGTGCTATATAATTTCATCGTATCAAAACGATCAATCGAATTATTTGTTGATTGAAAATTTCTATTAACGAATGAAAGCAAAGTCGAGAGCAGTTCGCGTATGAGTTGCACAATGATTTTCTCTTGATTCAATCGAGAGAAACGATGATTGACCAGGCGCGGCTCGAAAAGCAAATGGACGGCTGATAATTTTGGTCGTGCGAATGACGTCATTACAAACGCCAACGAGGGTTGGTACGTTATGACAAGAAGGGACCATTTGACCCTACTCATTGTTTCTAATCCCACAATAAATTGAAGCAGCTGTACTGGCAATTGATACAAATTTACGTACAGTCTGGGTCATAAGGCGCCGATCATGCCAGAGAATCCGACCACTTGACGTTTCTTCGCGACGCACAGTGATAGAAATTTTAATTCAAGTTAGAGAGAAATAATATTTCTCAGTCACTCCAAAATTAATTCTAACAATTATACCTTATTATTCTCATTTTCTTATTTATTTATGATTAATTAAATGTTCCGATATTGCAATGTGTAATAGCAATTAACTTGTAATTGCACTAGACTTAATTATACTTTACAGTGAAAGCATTATATTTGAATTATTTAATTATTTGTAGATGTATCATGTCTTGAAAATAATAAATATAATCTTTTTAGTGTAATTTTCAATTTTTCCATAATAAAAATAATTTATATTATTGTAACAATGAAATTCTACTTATTAATTAAGAAGAAAATTTATAAATCAGTTTACAATAGTTTTTAATTACATTAATTCTTATAATATTATTATATATAACTCAACAATATATGAATGATCTAAT
>KQ435692.1:1822813-1843034 GCA_001276565.1 Melipona quadrifasciata | reverse complement strand
TGCATTTGTGATTGCAGCAGTCACAATGCACAGGCAATACACGATTGAAATACCACAGCGTATGCTTTCCGCCATCGCGCATTATAAAGAAATATACTATGGAAAAGAAAGGGACGCCATGACGGATTTTCCATGACGAACTCACTGAGGTCAAACGCCGAGAACCTTAGGTTGCATACTTCATTCGAGTAAATACCGATAGAATCTGCTTTTTTCATTTTTTTCTTTTATAAATGTCATCCTTTTTATTGTACGTAGCAGATTTAATCGAAATTGAAAAGAACAAAATGTTAAATGACACAGGAAAGATTTTATATATTGTATAACAAACGTTTTATTCTATATACATAGATAAGAAGTAGAATAAAAGAAAACATGTTTGTTTGGAATAAGATATAAGAAAAAATGAAAGGCCATTCTATATTTAATGTAATTAATTAGACTAGGATTCTTTATGCAATTTTGTATTTTAATTAAATTATAATTAAAGAAATTGATTCTATGCAGAAATTTGTTTCATCTCTTATAATATTATAAATGTTCTATTTTGGATATCATATATATTTGAATATTACATATATATTATACGCAATAGATATATATATATAAAATTCATCGATTTTTGGAACTTTAAATTTCCTCAAAATACGTAAATTGTTTTTCAAATAAAAAATTATCTGACTAATTGTACGTGGTATTATCAAACTTCATTATCTATACTCAAACTCAATATTATAAAAATAGAAGTTTTACGCTTTAAAATGAGATTAATTGTTATTTTTTGATGCAAAGTTATAATAACTTAAAATGTCGACAATTTTTTATTGAGTGTAAAAATACTGTACCAAATGGCAGTTATTTTTAAGTTAGTTTAAATTAATTTTAAATTATAATCTCATAAAGAAAGATTGTTAAACAATTCACTTCGTTCAAAGAATGAAGCCTCCATTTTTACAATAAGGATACTTGTGAAAATTTTACAAATCCACAGATTTTTATGAACATTGAAAAATGTTTTTTATTACCAAATCCATTATGATCCTAGAGATGAACGATCATTCAGAATTATTTGTTCAATATTTTTTTATAAAGTTATAAGTATTTAAAATATCAATAATTTTTTATGAATAATATTTGCATTCACTGTGTATGTATTTACATAGAGTTTAATTTATCTCGACTATTTTTATTGATCTTTTACTTTTGAATGTATATGTAAGATACATAATCAGAATTGTATTTATCAAATATTTCTGTATGAAATTATTTTTCGTAATAATATTTAATGTGTTTTAAAGTAAGACAAATCGAAACGAGAATGAAATTACTTGACGTTAATTGAAAACTACAAACAACAGAACAAACAGTTAATATATTTGAAGATACGTCGAACGATGAATTTGTCTTCATATTAGATTTTATACAATGTAAAATAAAATATAGCATTCCATTAAAAAAGTTAAAGATCATTTTGAATTTCTAAAAACAGTGTGACTAGAAAAAATTTTTACACACCATTGCGTCAGAAAATAGTACAAGTTTATTCTTTTTCATTTTTTCATAGCATCTACGAGAAAGAATACTGGGTAGTAAATCCATGAACATAGTATGTATAATACCTCATTTGAAATGAAACTATTCGTTACAGAAAAAAATGTTTCAAGAGAAACTTTTTTTGTTTCAAGAACAATATTTTATGATGGTCATAAATCTTGGTCTAGATCAGGCGTGGCCAACCGCAGCGCATAGAGTAAGTTTTGATAATAAATAAGAAGAAGAATATAAGATATAAAAATACTGAAATTAACTCAACTATTTTCAGAATTTAGTCAATATATTTTTCATGATCAATTTCTCTTAGTTTTTTAAAAGAAAAATTTGATACCCCCTCTCCTGTTCCAAGTAATGTTGACTTAATAAATTTTTGGAAGATCTGATCTCTCCTGAAATTTTTCCAAACTCCAGAATGTTTGCATAAAAATATGTATGCCTATTTGGAAATACCTATAGATGCGTATAAGTTTTTCTTCATGAAATTAATTAAACGATCGAGAATGACTGAGAATTTAAAGAATTCAATGATTTTCGCTATAACACAGTTAAACCCGGAGATAAATAATATGGTCAAGAACAAACAGACTCATAAATTTCATTAAAATGTAAGTTATTACGTTTTTTTTAAGTGTCCTTCTTATATACTATTTATAAACACATACTATTATATACTATTAATGTATATATACATATATATAATATTTATGAACACATTTTTGTTGTTAAAATAATTTAGTGCCGCATCGAAGCTTACTTGAGAAAAAGTTGGCATGTGGACCAAAAAGTCTGGCCACCCCTGTTCGCGTGCGTGTGTAGCGAGGTGAGATCTTTGTTATTAGTAGTGGACTGTATGCATTTTGGCGCGCGTGTAATATCAGGGGTTTTCTCCTCAGTGGTAATTCTAATGTCGCGAGAGATGACATGTGTTGCTTGGAAATCGATCCAATTCTAACTTACAAGCCGAAGGAATCCGCGGACGCTCTCTCGATTCCTTTTCCTTCGGCTTCCGGAAATCGCGGGCCCAGGGCGGATGCCCGTTGCCGTTTTAAGTGATTTTGAGGACCCATGTTTCGCAAATGTTTGGGAAAGTTGGTTCCATGCTTCAATCCACGGTCAAGGGCCTTGCTGTAGAACAAAGCTCAGCCAGATGGCCGAGGTTTTGTGGCGACACAGGCCACATGATTTAAAACACATAAACATTCCCCGACGCAGCCTTCAAGTTATGCAGCAGCATTTCTAGAAGCGGTGGCAGGCCGATTATCTCCATCAACTACAGCAGCGGCACAAATGGTCATCCACTTCGGAGCACTTTGGCGTAGGCACCATGGTGGTGCTGAAGGAAGAAAATTTGCCACCACTGCGATGGCAACTCGGCTGGATTACGGCTTTACACCCAGGAAAGGATGGCATCGCCAGGGTCTTATCCATCAGAACAATCGACGAAGTGATGAAACATCCAACAGCCAGGGTGTGCATCCTGCCGTTGGACGAAGGAGGAGGACCCGCAAAGAATTAATAGACTCCTAACGCATGTAAAGCGTGTGCACATTAAAGTTACATTCTTATGTAAGCCGCGCAACTCGTCCATACGTCATTGACTTGTAATATCTACTTATAGTATCTATAATATATCCATAGTACAATCTTGCAGCTAGTTTCGAATGCGAGGCGTTCAAGGTGGGCAGTAGAGTTTCCATCCTGCAATACCTACGTCAGCATGTGGGAGCGCGGTGAACGGGCGTCCGATCAGGAAATGCTCAGGAGTCAAAGGATTTAAATCGATAGGATCGGCTAATATTGGGTGCAGTGGTCGAGAGTTCATGCACGATTCAACTTGCGTCAGAACGGTGTAGAGTTCGTCGAATGTTAACCGTGCTTCCCGACTACCCGCAGCAAGTGTTGCTTCGCGGATTTGACGGAGCGTTCCCATAGCCCTCTGAAGTGAGGAGCATGAGGTGGAATGAAATGCCAATCGACACCTTCTATCACCGCATGCTTCGATATTACCTGGTGGTCTCCTTTGAAGAATGTCGTTATCTTTTTCATTTCGTTCCATGCACCGACGAAGTTAGTGCCGTTATTAGAATAAATGTCCTTGCACACATCTCTCCGTGCTACGAATCACTGCAGGCATTTTAAAAACGCTTCGGTGGTGAGGTTCGCGGCCAATTCTAGGTGTGGACAGCCTTTGTGGCTAGGCACACGCACAAACACAAATATGTTAGTGGCCGTTTTGCAACTCTCCTTTACACAGAACGGCCCGGCATAATCGATATCCGTGGAAAAGAAGGGACTCTGAACATTCACCTATGCTCGTAGCAATTGCCCCATCAGATAGGTGGCGCTTCTGGGACTTACTTGATTACAGCACACGCATTTTCTGCTTATTTCTCTTATCAGGCCCCTGACTGACAGGTCAGTACTTCCTCCGAATCGCCGATAGTACCGACTCGGGCCCTGCATGCAGCATGCGCTCATGTTCCCTCTGGATTATCAATCGGGTTATATGACTGTCCTTGGGAAGAATCACGGGGAGTCGCTGTTCGTAGCTCAGGTCCGTGAATGCGAGTCTGCTACCCACGCGGAGTAATCCCTTGTTGTCCAAAAGAGGCCTCAGGGGTGGTAATGAATTTTTTGGTGCGACTATCCTTGCCTCCCTCCAGTTCCTCTATTTCGCGCTTGAAGGCCTGCCTCTGGACAATTCTAATGATAACGACCTCGGCTGAACCTCTAACGGCCTCAAATCTTGCGTCGTTAGTCTCTGCCCTATATTGGCCGGGATTGCTTCAGGGAGCTGACTTTCGCCTGCGCCCTTGCTCCTGATGCGTTGCCTCAACGTACTGTGAAATTTCAGGCAGTGACGCGGATCAATCGCGAGTAGCTCGAGTATTTCCGAAGCATTTCGAGTTCCGGTTCGTCTTTTATTTCTACGGAGGCGCAGACTACAACCCGCTCTTCAGGTATCTCTGCGGAAGGTGGTTGGCCATGTATCGCGAGGTTGGCAGAGCCATGAGGGTTCTCTCCACCAAAGATTCGAGACTTGTAAACTGGGTGCAGACATGCCTCGTGATAGGATGTCTGCCGGGTTTTCTGCCGACATGACATGATTCCTGTCGCCTCGCGAAAGAGACAAAATTTCGGTCGCGCGATTTGCTACGAAGGTTTTCCAACGGTCGTGGGAGCTCTTCAGCCACGCCAACACTATCGTGGAGTCTGTCCAGCATGTGTCTTTGACGATTGGGGGTCTCGAAGCAGTTTGTTCGGGAGAGTTTCCATGCTACAATACCCACGGTCTGGGTGTAGGCATGTCGAGGAAAATTTATGGGTTTTTAAGTGCCCTTAACAGGCCTGTGTCGCCAGAAAACCCTGGCTATCTGGCTGGGCTTTGTTCTAAGCAGACAAGGCCCTTGACTGTGGATTGAAGCACCAATTTTCCCGAATACGTGCGAAACACGGGTCCGCAAAATCACTCAAGACGGCATCCGCCCTTCGTGCCCTACCCTGGGCGATTTTCCGAAGCCGAAGGAAGGGGAACAGAAAGCGTGTAAGAGCTTTCCTTCGGCTAGCAAGTTAGAATCAGTTTGACTTCAGAGCAATAAGGTTCACTCTTTCGCGACACAAAACTACCACGAGGGGAAAACCCCTGATATTTCAGCGCGCGAACACACATACAGTCCACTTATCAAACACGATCTCGTCTCACCACACACGCGTGCGAACATTGGTCTTTCGAGCCGGATACGCGAATTGGTTCGGATACTACGAAGTGCACCCTATTAGTGATTAATGCCACAGAAGCAAACCACGGGTTCCGTAGCAGCCGTTACTAGAGGATGAAGTCAGTCACGAGGATACAATCGCGGACAGGCCACAATCGAACGTCGCAAAGAACCATCTCCAGGGCAGCCACTCCAGGAAGGACGACTGCTCAATCAAGGCTAGAAATCGAAGATTCTCCGCTGGTCACAAACCTCAGAGTACAAGGCCAAGCTCCCGTCACCCATTGCTACCTTCCTACGGTGAGTCGAGTTTCATTCATTGTTTAACTTGCGCGGGAGAGGAAGAATGAAACGGACCGGTAGTTCTGATTTCCCACAGCTAATAGGAGAGCACAGTCGCAACAAGACGGCTCTAACGAGATTAAAAACCTTCTATGACACACGAGGAGAAACCGAACCGATTGCCTCCCTTCGGCACCGATTGCTGAGGCTCAACCTTGTCCTGCTGCAACGATATGAGGCGATTCATGACCGCATAATCGCCGCCGTTGAGAGTTCCGCTGACGTAGAAGCTCATGAACGGTGCAGGGATGATTTCGAAGACATGTACTATCGTTTGTTAGGCGCGATTCAGGACCGAATAGAGGGCTCGCAAGTTTCAGCGACTTTGAACAACGCGCAACACCTACAAGTAACGTCAGCGTCCCCGGTCATCTCCGAAATACCCCCCTCAACCAGGTTACCCGCTATTGCGCTACTCCAATTTCACGGTTCCTTGGGGGAATGGGTCTACTTTCGTGACAGCTTCGAGTCCCTAGTAAATCGAAACGAGTCCTTAAGCAACATCGATCGCTTCCATTACCTAAGATCAGCGGTAAAAGGCGAGCCCGCTCGTGCTCTCAAGATGCTCCCAGTGTCCGACAGCAATTACGATGCTGCCTGGAAATTGCTACGCAAGCGCTACGAGGACACCAACGAGCTCCTTGACTGCCACTTAGATGCGCTATTCGATCTCCAAATTATCCGCAAGGAATCGCCGAACGAGTTGAGGAAATTATTCGACAATTTCAACAATCATACTCGTTCCTTGATATCACTAGACCAAACGGTAGACAAGTGGGACACTCTGCTGATTCGCCTCATAGTCCGAAAATTAGATGCGCAGACCAGACGAGAGTGGAGAAGACGCGTTTCCGAGGCAGACCGAACGAAGACACTCTCCGATCTAATAGCCTCTCTGGAGCAACAGCACAAGTTTCTCGCCAAAGACAGTCAATCGAGCCAAATCACCCCACCGATTTCTCGCAGATTCATCGCGCAACGGGAGCGTAAGCCCGCCGCTGTGCTACGCAAACGAAGTCAAGTGCCCGCTTTGCTCCGACAACCATTTATTGTCGCGGTACGAGAACTTTAAGAAGCTGACAATAAAATGCCGTCGCGAATGGGTGAAGGAGCTGCACGTGTGCTTCAACTGCCTTCGCTCCGGACATAGCATTAAGACTTGCACGAGCAGCACATGCCAGATGTGCCACCACACCTTGCTGCATCCGGGTGCGACCTCGGGATCGGCGACGAACAGACCAGCAGAGGACACGGAAGCAAAGCTAATCGACGACTTCAACACGCCCCAGAGCTTGATGTCCACAGCCGCAAGTCCGACACCTGAGTACGTGCTGCTGTCTACAGCGATAGTCCAAATCACCGATAAACTGGCTAAAATCCACGAAGGAAAGGCCCTCCTTGATCAGGGCTCCTAGGTGCCATTAGGTAACATTATAAAGGAAGGATTCGCGAGGCGCCTCGGGCTGAAATGGGATGCAATGCGTATGGTAATCTCGGTTAATCTCGGTAATCGCATCAAGGTCAAGGTGCAAGTGAAGATAGCTGCAGCACCTACGAATGTGACTTACAGTGCCTTGTCATGCATAAATTGACCACTGAAATCCCAAACTTCAAGCTCTTCCCATTTCATCACAGCTAGTTCTCGCCAACCCGCAATGCCACGTTTCGCGTGACGTTGATTTGATCATCGGCAACGGTTACCTTTGCGACTTGATGTGTGGAGGGCAGCACCGGCTGGGCGCGAAATTGCCCGACTTTCGAAAACGCGACTGGGTTGGGTACTTAGAGGTCGTATCCGCGCGGATAGTGGGTTCCAGGCGCACGAGGATCTCTTCACACGAACGGCTGCACAGAATGCCTCCGGCCGATACAGCGTCGCCATCCTATTTAACGACAAACTCTCGGAGATCGGCGACTCCAGATCCATGGCTGAAAGGCGATTCTTTAGTTTAGAAAAGAAGTTGTTACGGACGCCCAACCTGCATTGCGAGTATATCAGATTCACGCGCGAATACGAAAATCTCGGGCACGTGACCAAGATATCGCGCGACACTAGTCCGAAGAACTCCTACTATTTACCGCATCACGCCGTCGTAAAGGAAAGTAGCACCATGATTAAAATTCGCGTCTCGATGGGTCTGCCAGGTCGACCAGTGGAATCTCCATCAGCGACGCCCAACCGGTCGGTCCGGTTGTGCAGGACGATCGACTGTCTGTATTAATAAGATTTAGACAGTATCCAGTCGTGATAAGTGCGGATACTGAGGAAATGTAGGCAGATTCTCATTTCCCCCGATCAGCGGCCATTCCAACGCATTGTTTGGCGGGAACACCCTTCCCTCTCCGTAGCGACATTTGAGCTGAACACCGTCACTTACGGCATGGCGGCGGTATCATACTTAGCCACTCGCACTTTGAGGCAAGTCGGCATCGAAGCCCGCCATGATTTCCGTACCGCAAGTTGCGTAATCAAGAACGACTTCTACTTGGATGACCTCTTGATCGGCGCAGAAACCTCCACAGAGGTACGACAGATCAAACGGGACGTGGAAAGGATTTTACGCGAGGCAGGATTCGTTCTACGAAAGTGGGCCTCGAACGAGACCGCGATCTTACATGAGAATTCGGAAGCGACGGTTCCCATCGCGCCACATACGGAAACGGGTCCTCGAACTCTCGGGCTACTATGAGCTCCTGCTTCTGACACACTGAAATTCCCCGCGAACACTTCCGACACGAAGCGCGTGACAAAACGCACGATCCTGTCCCAACTCGCGAAAATATTTGATTCCCTTGGCTGGATAGCTCCCATCGTCATAAATGCGAAGCTCTTGATGCAAGCTCTGTGGCGATTAGGGTTATCGTGGGACGAATCGGTGCCACAGCACCTATTCATGGAGTTTCTTATTTTCCAAGTTGACATGTCAGTACTAAGTCAGTTATCAATACCTCGTTGGCTATTAATGCGAGCTTCCGCGAAAGTAGAAATTCACGGGTTTTGCGGTGCTTCCGAAAAGGCATACGGCGCCTGCGTATACTTGCGAACGTCCGACTCCTTTGGAGCAACCGAAGTCCGACTTCTGTACTCCAAATCGTGCGACGCGCCTCTCAAACGGATCAGCCTACCCCGGTTCGAATGCGGGGCACTCCTCTTGATCCAACTGATAGACAAAGTGCGAAGCGCTTTGAGACTACCAAGCGTCGAGGACGTATTGGACGGACTCCACAATAGTGTTGGCGTGGCTGAAGGGCTCTCCCGACCGTTGGAAGACCTTCGTGGCAAATCACGTGACCGAAACTTTGTCTCTTTAACGCGGCGATTGGAATCATGTCACGTCAGTAGAAAACCCGGCGGACATTCTATCACGGGGCGCCTCTGCATCAAGTTTGGAAAACTCGAATCACTGGTGGAGAGGACCCTCATGGCTAGGTCAGTCTCGCGATAAATAGCCAACCACTCGACCACCTCCCGCGGAGGTACCCGAAGAGCGGATTGTAAGCTGCGCCTCCGTGGAAACAAGGGACGAACCGCGTGCTACTCGCGATTGATCTGCCTCAAATTTCACTGTGTGTTGAGGCAACGCATCAACCACAGGAGGGCAGGTGGAAGCCAGCTCCCTGAAGTAATCCTGGATAGCACAGGGCAGACTCTAATGACAGAAGAGTTGAATTCAGCCGAGGTCGTCATCGTTAAAATGGTCCAGAGGCAGGTCTTCGAAAGCGACATAAAGGAACTCAAGGGAGGCAAGGACAGCCGCTCGAAGTTACTACGCCGCCTAAGCCCCCTCTTGGACGATAAGGGATTACTCTGCGTGGGTGGTAGACTCTCATTCGCAGATTTAAGTTACGAGCAGCGACATACGGCGATTCTTCCCAAGGACAGTCACATAATCAGACTGATAATTCAGCGAAAACATGAGCGCATGCTGCATGCAGGGCCCGAGTCGGTGCTATCAGCGATTCAGAGGAAGTACTGGCCTCTTTCGGCCAGGAGCCTGATAAGAGGGGTGATCAGGAAATGCGTACACTGCAATCGAGTAAGTCCCAGAAGCGCCAGCCTTTTAATGGGGCAATTACCACGGGCAAGGGTAAATGTCCAGAGTCCCTTCCATTCCACGGGTGTCGACTATGCCGGGCCTACGTAAAGGATGGGGTACGCTTGGCCAAGAAGACCGTTCACCTGGAATTAGCCGCGGATCTCACCACCGAAGCTTTCTTAAAATGCTCGTAGCGATTCTTAGAGCGAAGAGGAGTGTGCAAAGACATTTACTCCGATAATAGTACTAATTTCATCGGTGCGCGGAACGAAATGAAAAAAATAACGATGTTCCCTAAGGCAAACCACCAGGTAATATCGAGACACACGGTCATAGAAGGTGTCGATTTTATTTCCCCTCATGCCCCTCACTTTGTAGGGCTATGGGAACGCTTCGTTAGATCCGCGAAGCAACACTTGCTGCGGGTGATCGGAGAAACGCAATTAACATTCGACGAACTCTACACCGTTCTGACGCAGGGTGAATCATGTATGAACTCTCGGCCACTGTATCCACTGCCATCTGATCTTGCCGATTTGAATCCTTTGACTCCTGGGTATTTTCTGATTGGACGCTCGCTCACCGCGCTCCCACATCCTGACGTCACCGACGTCAAAATTAATCGCTTGAGTCGTTTTCAATTGTTTCAAGCTATGCAGCAACATTTTTGGAAGCGGTGGCAGGCCGACTGTCTCCATCAACTGCAGCAGCGGCATAAATGGAGGTCGTCTACTTCGGAGCGCGTTGGTGTAGTCACCATGGTGGTGCTGAAGGACGAAAATTTGCCACCATTGCGATGGAAACTCGGCCGGATCACGGTTTTACATCCAAAGAAGGATGGCATCGCCAGGGTTGTATCCATCAGAACAGCCGACGGAGTGGTGAAACGTCCAACAGCCAGACTGTGTATCCTACCGGTGGACGAAGGAAGAGGACTCGCAGAGAATTAATGGACTCATAAGTCAAGCGCGTGCATGTTAAAGTTACATTTTTGTGTATACCGCGCAACTCGTCCTTGCGTCATCGATCTGTAATATCCACCTGCAATCTGTCCGCAGTGCAATCTTGTATCTAGTTTCGAACGCGAGGCGTTCAAGGTGGGCAGTATGTTCGGGAGAGTTTCCATGCTGTCTGCGTTTGGTGTAGGAAAATAGAAATGGGTAACGGGAACGCTTGGCCTTGTACTCTGTGGAGAATCCTCGATTCCAAGCCTTGATTGAACAGTCGTCCTTTCTGGAGTGGCTGCCCCAGCGATGATTCTCTGCGACGTTCGATCGTGGCCTGTCCGCGATGGTTTGTTCGTGGCTGATCTCGTCCGCTAGTAACGGCTGCTACTGTACCCGATGACCGCTTGTGTAGCACTAATCACTAATCGGTTGCACTTCGTAGCATCCGATTCGGTTCGCGTATCCGGACCAATGTTCGCGCGCGTGTGATATCAGGGGTTTTTCCCTCGGTGGTAATTCTAATGTCGTGAAAGATGACCTGTGTTGCTTGGAAGTAGATCCAATTCTAATTTACAAGCCGGAGGAAAGCACGGATGCTCTCTCGGTTCCCTTTCCTTCGGCTTAGGGGAAATCGCGAGCCCAGGATGGAACACGAAGAGCGGATGCCCGTTGCCGTTTTAGATGATTTTGCGGTCCCGTGTTTCGCACGTGTTCGCGAAAGTTGGTTCCATGCTTCATTCCAAGGTCGAAGGCCTTGTCTGCTGTAGAACAAAGCTCAGCCAGACGGCCGAGCTTTTGTGGCGACACAAGCCACATGGTTTAAAGCACATAAATTTCTCCCGACGCGCCTGCTCTCAGACCGTGGGTATTGCAGCATGGAAACTCTCCCGAACACCTGGTCTAGATGGACATGTCGATATTTCAAGATGGCCTTTATTATTTTTTTTTCTTTAATGAAACTATGTATTTTCCTTTAGATGAATATGTCGTTTGTTTCATGATGATTTCATCAGTCAAAAATGATTTAAATGAAAAAATTTTATTCTTTATTTTTGATATATTTTTTCATAAAGTACTATTCCCTTTTCCATTATACTTTTAATATTGGGACACTCTATAAGTGTATAATTGGAAAAATTTTCTTTTATTATAGCATCAAATATTTTATGCGCATTCGGCTTTTTTTTAAATATGCTCATATAATTTGTCACTTCTTTTGTGAAGAGTTTATTATGTTGAATGTTACCGTTTCACTTATTTGAAATTGTTGAATATGTGACCTGATTTTGTTTCAGCATTGCTGAAACATTTTACCTTAGTTCTTTAATTGGATATTGTTGATTGTTTGTTCTGTTAGTATACTGGAATTCATTAGAAGTTTTGCAATGAGATTTAGTTAGCAATTCTATCATATATTTAGCGCACAGAAATCTCGTTCTGTTCTTTATAATAGTAGACAAAAATAGCGTAAAGTCGGGTACGCGAGTCAAACCAGGTACAATTGCTTTTTAAAATAAGAGTTTCGATATGTAATCTAACTGTGACATGATATTCGGGTGGACCTCACGATTTTACCACTATTGGACCTCAGTTAGAAAATTTCGACTTGAAGTATTTCAATGTTTCATGATTTAAGTGATTGTTTTTTAGTGTCTTCACATTCAGAAATCCATTCAGATAAGTAATGCTTGTATTCTACAGTTCTTACAAACTATTTTGATCCTCTTTTCACCGTTCTGACTAATACTGAAGTATAAATATTTAATGTTTAGTAAATAAATGCATTTGGGACAAAACTGGATATTTGGCTATGGAGCAGAACCAGGTACCCGATTTTACCTTGTATTATCTGTGTACGTGTCCTTTCGTTTTCATGTTTCTGTATGATTGAAAATTGTATATTTTGCAAATTGATCTATTTTATTCCAGCTCCCTCCATTGTTCTCATCGCTTACAGCCAATGGATGTCAGCTTGTAAAATACTTTTTACGAAAAGGAAGTTAGAAAATGATTGATTACTAATCTCAGGAGAAGCGTCACAATTTATGAAGTAACCATGTTGTACAAAACTGCATTTTTAGAGCAGCAATAATATAAACTGCTGTTCAAGAATTCAGAGCAACTTTTAATCCCGACATATTTCTCGATTGCCTGTATGTCCTATCGGAAATAACAAATAGGAACTATCAGGATATAGCAATAAGAGAAATTATCAGAAAAGCAGCATTCATGGAAGCTTTACCATCAACATCAACAGAAATGGAGAGTTTCCCATCGACATCAAAAGATGCAGAAGCTGTATCATTCACGTCAAAAGATGTAGAACTCATACATCGACATCACAAAATATTGATTATGAATCATCTTCTTCCCAAATAATTAAATCTATTTTCCAAGCAGAGCAAACTACAAGAAGAAGTAATAGGGAAGGAAAAAAAGCGATCATAATAACATCTGAAGAATATAAAATTCAGTTGGAAGACATTGTACAAACTATTAAAAAAAGAAAAAATTTTTATAAGAAACAAATGTTGAAAATAAATGAATTATTTACAAGTTTGTATATTTTGTAAGGAAATTTTTATACATTTCAAATCCAAAGAACAATGGATTTAATGCACCATGTGTTATGGACAGGCACATGTGGCACATGTACAAATGTTGAAGAGAACGATGAATATTTTATTTGCGACTTTTGTTTTGTTAAGATATGTGCATTTATATTTATATGTTAAAATAGTTCAAATTTCTTATAAATACAATAAAAGTTTCTAAATTAGTAATTAACATAATTTTTTATAAACAAATCAAATAGAATATCTTCATATTTATGAAAATTGTTAAAAATAACTGTTTTTATTATTTTTTTAACTAATAAAAATAAAAATTTTGTAACTGTATTGCATTTTATAGGTACGTGGTCTTTTAATAAGTACCTGGTTTTACCTTACCGGGTTTTTGCATACCTCCAGAAAATGTTATTTTCCTACGAGTCAAACAATTTTTTTAAAAAAATTTGGATATTTTCTTATTGTCTAAAGTCCAAGAGATTTAGCCTTATGCGATTTTTTTTTGCTGTCTGATTTTTTGTTACGAAGTTAAATACATTAGGCACCCGGTTTTACCCTACTTTCTTCTAGGTACTTTAGCTTCTGTTAAGACTACAGTATTTGTGGGTATTCGAGTGCTACTTTAATAGTCGCAATTAATATTCTTTCCATCTGTTCTTTTAATTTTTTATTGCCTAACTTAATAAGATCATAATTATTAGAAAAAAATGAGCGGAGAAAAATAATACCAATTTACAAATATATTTTAGTATATAGAGTACGATACAAAACATGGAACAAATAAGTCTATATGTATTCCAAGGGAATACTCTATATTCTTCACACACATACGACTACATGGCCTCTCTCTTTCTCTCTCTCTCTCTCTCTCTCTCTCTCTCTCTCTCTCTATGCGATTACTCTCTATAAAATCTCAATATTCTCTGTATGGAATCTCTATGAGTACTGCTCAACCGTTCCACTCGCTACTCGGCCGAAGCAACGAGTCACGCTCTTACACACGCGCACATCCGCACACATACAATCTCGATAAGTCTTTGGACATGTCAACCGTTACTTCTTGCTAACAATAATCATGAAATTAATAATAAATTGTATGAATGTGACATCGTACGACCGACGTTTGTTTAGCCCCAAAGTTATCGTAACGATTTGGCGTGTTTTGGTACCGAAAGTGTGAGCGAAGAAAGAATGAATATGCGTGAGAATGTATTGATTATGAGGTATGGAATACTCGATTGATCTTTGTTCTGGAGCAATCGACTCCAATCAGTTCTTCTCGGTGCAGATCGAACGAGAGTGAATCTCCGGTGCGGTATTGAATAAATCACCATCTTCGACATTCTGTTCCCAAGCGATAGTGGACGCTGCGATGTGAAATTGTAACACACCATCGATAACTAGTGTTATAAAAGAGGGTAAAAATTGGGAAAATTCAGTTTAATTTTTAATTTCGTTCAGTTCGTTAAGCGTAGTTCATCTTCAAACTTCAAAGAGACAGTGCAGTCAGACGTCGTCAAAATCCGTAAGCGCAGTCCTACTTCTAGTTGTCAGAGTTCAAGTTCAAGTTTGTTATCTCCGTATGCAGTAGATTCTCGTATAACGCGAGTTCCTACAACGCGAATTCCTATAATGCGCCAAAGAAATCGCGACTACTGTTTTCATATAACGCGCTTCCTGGTATAACGCGCCAAATCATAAAACACAGGATTTTCTGTATTTAAGAACTAAATCTGCTTTAGTTGAGCATTACATTGTTATTTTCTTCATCGTTACTGACTTCTTCTGTTTCATTGTTTTGTTTTCTGACGCGATCATTCTTAATATGTTATAACGATATGAGTATCAGTGCTAAAAAGATGCCCGAGGAGTCAGTAACGTGTCAGTGTCTTGTTCGTGATTCGAGAAGGCTTACACTTAAAATACATAAATATAATACAAAATAATTTAGTAAATTATAATACAAATTAATTTTATATTATATGTTATTATACAAAATAATTTAGTAAATTAAATTTATAGAAAAAGTAATTTTTAAGGAAATGATGAATGAAATTGGAAGGAAAGAAATATTAAAAAGGAAATACACTTCTATAAAAAAAAAAATTGCAATATTAGATCGACTGAATTTTGGGGAATTAGTAAAAGACATTATATATTTCCAAAGAATTTCATTTAAACGAGTCAACAGTTCGAACTATAGAAAACAAATGAAAACAAAATCAGGACTGTTTCTATTAATTCTCCAGTTTTAAGAAAAATTGCGCGCATAAAAGATCTTTTGATATCTAAACTGGAAAAGTGTTTAATGATATGGGTGGGTGATTGCAATGAAAAAAATATTTCTCTAAGTAACCGTATCATAAAACAAATATCATGCAAAATTTATACTCATTTAAAACAATCCAGTCCTCCTGATGAAGTGCACAGATATGATTTTAAAGGTAGCCAAAGATAGCTCAATTGATTCAAAAAAAGATTTTCTCTACGTAATATGACATTCAGCTGACTACAATCGGTCCAGAAGTTTAAAGAAGAATTTACTAAGATTATAGAAGAAAGAGGCTGTACCGCTGATTAGGTATTCAATGCTAATGAAACGGGTTTATTTTGGAAGAAAACGTTTATTTCCACAGCAAACGTTTATTTCCAAATCTGAGATCTGCTCCTGGATTTAAAGCTTCCAAGGAAAGGATAACGTTACTTTTATGCAGTAATGCATCAGGAAAATGTTTAATGAAACCTCTGCTCATTAATACATACTTAAATCCACGTACAATGAAGGGACGATAAGTTTACATTTCCCGTTTACTGGCAAGCAAATGCGAAAGCGTGGATGACAGTTTTAATATTTAGAAAATCCGTTTCGTGTCGGATGTCGAAAAGTATTTAAAAGAAACAAATTTAAGTTTTAAGGCTTTATTAATAACTGATAATGCACCAGGACATCCGACAGATCTAAAACATGAAAATGTTAAGGTAGTTTTTCTACTTCCTAACGCATCTTCAATTTTACAGCCGTTAGATCAAAATATAATTGAAACCTTCAAATCTTATTATATCCGCCGAACGTTGGAACAAATTTTAACAAAAATTAATGGTAATCCAAGCACAACAGTGATACAGATATGAAAAGATTTTTCAATTTTACATTGTATAAACATTATTGGTTTATCGCATTATAAATGTGGCATGAGAATTAGGTGGAGAGGGATTTGATGATATGAACCGTGATGACGTTTTTGAATTGATTGAGAACAATGAAGATTTAAATGAATCGGATCTTGTGCAATTATTAGAAGAATCTTCTTCAAATATAAGCCATGAAGAAAGCTTGAATTCCGAGAAGGCAAACGTATCTTTTACTCACGAAGATTTAAACCGAGGGCTTGATTTAGTTAAGCAAGTAGAAACATATTTTACAAATATAGTCCCACCATTGGAGTGTACTATACAATTAAAAGGAACTTACAAGAATGTCTAGCTCCATATTTACAACTGCAAGACGAGCTCGAAATAAATATAATAAAGCAAGATAATGGATTTATTGAAAATATTGAAATGACACTGATTCAACATTTGAAAATTACACATTAATTTTGGACAGTGACTAATAAACAAGATTACAAAAGTATTTTACAATTTTTTGAAAATTATGTAAAATAAAAGATTTATTTTATATATAAAAAAGATTTATATATTTATAATAATAAAAGATTTCTTGCATATATTAATGTTTTTTTTTTAACCAATTGCATATACATGCCACTTATTTTAAAAATACCGTTCTATTCGATTAAACATAGAAAATAAAAGTTAACATAGCAATAACTGTTTCGGACATATTCCTCTAAATTATACGCGTTATGTGAGAAAAATTCCTGTACAGCACGATTTCCCATAACGCGAATTCACATAGCGCGGAACGTTCGCGCGCGTGTGTAGCGAGACGAGATCGTGTTTGATAAATGGACTGTATGTGTTCGCGCGCTGAAATATCAGAGGTTTTCCCCACGTGGTAGTTTTGTGTCGCGAGAGAGTGAACCTTATTGCTTAGAAGTCAAACTAATTCCAACTTCCAAGCCGAAGGAAAGCATGGACGCTCTCTCGGTTCCTCTTCCTTCGACTTCGAAAAATCGCAGGCCCAGGATGGGGCACGAAGGGCAGATGCCCGTCGCCACCCAACACGCCGATCTCGCGGGCCCGTGTTTTTCACGTGTTCGGGAAAGTTGGTTCCATGCTTCAATCCGTCGAGAGTCCTGTCTGCTCAGAACAAATCTCAGCCAGATGGCCAGGGTTTTCTGGCGACACAGACATGCTCAGGGAACTTAAAACCTCATAAACTTTCCCCGACGCACCTGCACCCAGACTGTGGGTATTGTAGCATGCAAACTCTCTCGAACAACCTTTGTTAGTGTTAGGTTGAATAATCAAATGCACGCGCGCGCGCGCACACACACACACACACACACACACACACACAGTGTCGCTTCATTGTTGATCATCGACATGCTCCTGGCGATTCCAATATTTCATTGAGATTTGGAAGTAAATAAAAAACGCATTAACTAGAGAGAATACCACAGATCCCAACTAGAATCGGACGTACTTGCCGGTTGAGCCAAAAGATTGCATCTCGTCATTCAACCTGGGTTCGCGATAGTTAACACACAGTTTCCCTGCAGCCGGGACGTGACAAGAATATATATTGTAAGTAATATTTGTGCTTGTTCTATTCTATTTCCCATGATTCTAGTTATTAGAAAGACGTTAGCTTCTTGTTCACATAAAAAAATTTATGCTCTATTACTCTATTTCTAGACAAGAGCAACAGCACGCCCGTTTTTTATGCTGGCAAAAAGACTTGACGTCTACCACGCTCTGTCGCGGCTATAGTGACGCGATAGTTTACTGTTTATATCCTCCAAAAACGGTAGCATCAATTGTTGTATCGATGTTTAATAATTTCACCATTTTTAGAGTAATTACACGAAAGTAATCAAACGGTTCGCGATTCGAAGCGATTGGCAGCACTTGCCGTCACATTCTTATAAAACGGGCCCATCAGCGGGCATGTTAATGCGATAAAGTTAGTACGTTGGTAAAAACAACGTAGTGCGTCTCAAAGTCAGTTCGTAAATACAATTACTGAGTGCGTATCACATCAGTGCGTTATCTAATTTAAACATTGCATTATCAGTGCGTTATCAATACAATTAAAACTATATAATTTATATCACACTGTCGTTAGCTATATTCTTTATCTCAACTGTGACGTTGGCTGTCGCTACACCCAATCCTCTGCCATATTTCGGCTATTTCTCCTATTATTCTTAGTGCCACTACTAATACGTGGATAGTCGTTAAATAATCAATTATATGTCACTTATGATTAATATAGTCCACTTATAGCGATCTCCGGTCTTATATTCGAAATCGTTCATTTCATGTAATTCTTTTCACAGCACTTCAGAACACGGTCGCTTCAAATACAAGTGCACAAAATAATAATAATATAAATAATATATCTCTTTAACCACCAATTAACCTGAGTTCTATAAAAATATTTAAGAGAATCATGTCTGCAAAGAATAAATACTATCAAAACAACAGAAACAATCAGGAAGTACATACTTCTGACCACCTATTAAACGATAAGAAATAAAGTAGATTACGGTTCCACAATATATAATTCAGCCAAACAAAAAGTGCTTAAAATAAATGACACGATCTAAACTCCGTTCTGAGACTATAGCAGGAAATTATCGCACTTTTCCAGTAAGTAACATTCTCTTTGAATCTAAAGAAACTACCTTCTATATTCTTATATTTCTCTTGAAAGTTTCTAAGTCTAAACTAAGTCATTAAAATATCAATTACCTCAAATAATCCCATTCAAAATCATATTCATGACTCTACATCAAAAAATCAAAATTCCTTTTACCGTTTTACATTAGAATTTCCAAATCTGCATAAATTTATTCTTATCAATGCCAGTGGCAATAAAATCATGGAAAGATACCACCATGAAATACTAAAATTTCAGAACTTACTTAGCTTAAAAAATATTCCAAAACAAAGCACGATAAAATATAACTTTGATTTCCTCTAACTGGATTGCAATATGAAAACTACAACAAAATCTATATAAAATCAACCAAAAAACCTAATTGTTCGCGAGCGTGTGTAGCGAGACGAGATCGTGGTTGCTAAATGTGGACTGTATTTTCCCGCGCTGAATATCAGGGGGTTATTCTGTCGTGGTAGTTTTGTGTTGCGAGAGAGTGAACATTGCTACTCGAAAATCGAAGTGATTCTGAATTGCAAGCCGAACGAAAGCACGAACGCTTTCTCGGTTCCCCTTCCTTCGGCTTCGGAAAATCGCGGGTCCAGGGTGGAGCACGGAGGACCGAATACCCGGTGCCGTCGTGGGTGATCTCGCTGGCCCGTGTTTTTCACGTGTTCGGGAAAATTAGTGCCATGCTTAGAACAAAATCCAACCATGTGGCCAGGGTTTTCTGGCGACACAGGACTGCTAAAGGCACTAAAACACCAATAAATATTCCCGAACGTGCCTGCACCCAAACCGTGGGTATTGTAGCATGGAAACTCTCCCGAACATTAATTACCATCAATAATCAATTTATCGAGGATGATGTATCCATAAGTCATTCTCCATTCTTACAGACGAAGCATATGTGAGCCTTCTTGGAGCTCTTCAGTATATACAATCAAATAATCTCCAATATTCGGTCATCTATTGGGTTGTCCGGAAAATTCGTGCCTATTTTTGGTAGGTGGCGTAAGGACAGGTCTGAATAAAACAAATAACATGCGTACATATCCTAAAAGACGGTACTTCAGGCATATTTGAAAAAAAATTTGGTTACGATACGTTAATTTTTGTCAGTTTTATACGCCTTTGAATATGGAAGAAAACAAAGTGCATTTTAGACATTTAATGCTTTTCTTTTACCGGAAAGACAAAAATGCCACATAAGCGGCAAACAAGATATGCGCTGTTTATGGCGAAGTTGCTGTAGCTGAAAGAA
>KQ435692.1:1804188-1817382 GCA_001276565.1 Melipona quadrifasciata | reverse complement strand
GACAATTCTTAACTAAATATATTCAAACTCTATTTTCTTGAAAATAGGATCTTTTATTCTATATTTTTCACTTATTTGTGCAGGCATTAATTATTAATTTCCTAGCGATTATTCACTATCTACTAGTTCATTAACCAAATTCAAATAAACTTGATAAATTTTCAAAAATTATATAAAATATATAATTTTTATATATTTAATATTCTCGAAAACGAAACCATATATGAAAAAATGTTATTCCTTTTTTACGTTCAATCGCTTGCACCACGATCAATTTATACAAAAACATCTTTAATATGAACTAAAATGTTTCAAAATATTTAAAAAAATGTTAAGAATAAGTACTGAATAAACTACAATTGAAAGTTTGATCATTTTGATTAATGATTTTTAAATTAATCATGATTTTTTTATTAACTTCTTAATTTTTATTACTTATTATATTTATTAATTATCTGTTACTTTTTTTTTTTTCATATTCAGTAATTATATTTTGTTTCTCATTAATCTTAATCTTTAATCAATAATCGAATTATGTTTTAGATTCACTCTTGATCAATTCGAAATTAAACAAATTCAAGTATATTTGAGAAATTTTCAAATTCAATTTTCTCAAAAACGAAATCTTGAGTAAACAATATTCTTTTTCATCAATATATTTATAGACTTATTTTCTGGCCAGTCGAATCATGATTCTGGAAATATTTGTATAATACAATTTTACCGATTTTTTATAAGTTTCTCGTTCGAGTAAATGTCTATCCAAAGGATCTGTATAAAGGAAGTTGCATCGTAGGAATAAGTCATACAGATGGCACAGGAAACTGAAAAACGAAAACATTGAAAAAGAAGAATCGAAATAAGAAGGTGAAATTACGTTTGTGAGCGTTCAGAGATCGAAACCTCTAATTTAGGAAAAGAATCTTTAAAACAGGAAAGTTGGGTTCATTATTGTAAATTTATGTTTCGCCTGTTTTCTCGATCATTTAAAAATGGTATATTTAAAAATGGTAATAGGAGAAGAAAGGAATGGTTATAAGATTGAAACATTAGAGTCTCAGAATTTCCGACACACAAAAAAAAAAAAAAAAAATGATAAGATGAACAATCGTTATATAATGTGTGACAGAGTGTTTTTGCCATAAAAGTGGCTAGTATGGAACACGCGGACTATTGATGAAAACAGTTCTGTGTTCTGTAAAATTGAAATATGTAATATATTATTTATTATCTCATTTATAATAAATGGTATTTTCTTAAAATAAAAAACATTACAATGTTTAAGATAAGAAAAGGTAATAATCAATTAGCGAAACATTTGATAAGAAGATTGTTGCAACATGTTACGTTCAAAATATTTTTGAAAATCATAAAGATAGAATATATATTTCTAAGTATAAATTAATATATTTTTGGAGAGATATCCTTTTTACAAGATATTTATAACAGATGGAACGGTTTGAAAAAACGATCAATTCTATTTCTTAATTGCTTCCTTTTTTGTTATGATCCATCTCTTCAATTGCATTTTAATTTACAGTAGAGCTTCTCTCTTCGAACATCTATTTGTCGTATATTCACATTCGAGATACTCGAATAATGCATATTGTGAATTCTTTTAATTAACGTTAACGCAATCAGAATAATATTGTAACAACCTATTCATATGTTTCTTTCATGAATGTCAATAAAATAAACATGCCTTAATTTTCATCGATGAATCAAAAATCACGCCAATTAATCTTAATGGATAAATAGTCGCATCTGATAACACGAAACCGGAAAGTATCGTAAATTCTTGCCTAAGTAAAGTTGTCGTCGCTCGTTAAAACATTGTGGTGTTTAACACGAAAGATCGAAGGCTTGGTTAAAAAGAGAAAGAAACGGATAGCCAAGAGGGTCCAGGAGAACCCGTTTTACGACTCTTGCTTCTTCTTTGCTCATGGTCCTCTTGCATCGTTGGCCATCACCTTTTCTTTTTTCCTCTTTCTTTATTTCACCTTTCGTTTCATTGGATATTTTCAACAAAGGACTAGCCAAGAATTTGCTACCGCAAAATTTCACCAATCAACTTTTTTTTTCTAATATTCGTTTGCAACGATAAACACTGGAAACCTATATCAAAACATGCATACTATATAAATATCATACACAAAATTGATAGTGAAAAATAACACGTATCAATGTTTTTTTTTTCCGATACTCAGAGGAGTATTCAGACTTATAATATGTAAAAAATTATCTATATTTTAAATTGTCATAACTTTATAAGAAAAAGTCGTATAACAATCCAATTGGCATCTTATTAGGATGAGAAAATGCATCTCTACTTTGACACAATCGTTCATTTTTTTCAAATATTGTTATATTGTGTAAATAAAAAAATAAATAAATGTAAATAAATCCAAATACCTCTAAAAAATTTTTTTCGTAATTACATCTATCATAATTTTGAAGATTGAAGTTCTTTTTACAACGATTTCCTAAAACTTGCTCTACGACTTTTTTCACGATAGTGAACTGCGCATTAGAGTCGTTTAACTCTTATCATTAATGTTCAAAGTTCAATTAAATAACGAAAAAAGTCGTATAACAAGTTTTAAAAGATTTATGTTCAAAAATTCACACAAATCATTTTCAAAATTATAGTAGATCTAGTCACGAATAGAACGTTTTTAGTCCTTTTAAAAACATTTAAACTTTTACAATTTTTGACAACAAAAGTATCTACCTGCTTTAAAACGAGGCTAACTGGATCGTTGTACAATTTTGTTTCACAAAGTTTGAAGTATCGACAATTTTTTATCGAGTGTACGAATACACTTCTTTGTGTAAGATATTTTGAAATTTCGTTAACATTATATAGTGAGGTTATAACTGTTATAACTTTATTGATAAAATTTGAAATAAATTTGAAAATATGTGTAGAAATTATAAAATGAACCTTCGAATTTAATATTCCAATATAATATTCACGGTTGACCGCGAATCACAAAGAATAAATTTGCGAAATTATTTATACAAATAATCGTGAATTTCACATTAAAAGTAATAGTAATATAAACATATAGTTGTAATTTTTTTTACATTTCAATTTATGAAATTGATCAATACAATCTTAATTAATTCATATATAAAACGTAATGTTTTTAAGTAGCCTAAGAATTTCAAAACATACTTGTGCAATAATAATGAACTTGATTAATAATATATCCGTATATGCATAATAAATTACGAAATAAAAACAAAATAATATTATAATTTGGAAAAATATATAATATTTCTCATAGATGATAAAGGTATTTAAATAGCCGTAGTTCATTATATCGATAAACCAGAATATTCAGGGCTATATCTAGTATCAGGTCAATTTTATACCCGTTATATTTTATTGCTGGTCAATTTTATAACCGTTCTATTTTATTGCTGAAAGCAAACATAATGTTTGACTCATGAAAATAAATTACACTTAATAATATCTAATAATATCTCTAATAATATCTTCAATCGTGTAATCAGCACATAAATACTTTTGATATAAAATTGTATCGGTTTAATTTTAAAATATAATTCATTTTCGATATTTCTTCTCTTAATAAAGTTGTTTTTGTTGGATTTCGCGAAGAGATGAAACAGAACTATCTAGTAAAGGATTTTATCAGAAACAATAGTGAAAGTGATTTAGATGAATATTTTAAGACTAAATCGATACAATTTTATGTCAAAGGTACGCAATGAAAAAAGATTATTCAGTAGAATGGAACTTATTTTAATGAATAAAAATGATTACAATCAAATTATATTTCCTTTCATCAATGCGGTAGCAACAGAACTTTCGATGGGATCTTGTACTTATTATAATTAATGATATAATAATAATTATATATTCATGATATATTTTATTAAATATTACATATGTGATGTATTTTGTCAAATATTAAATAAATGTTATGTTATCAATTATTTTATGTTTGCAATAAGTATTTTGTGTCTTCTATATTTTCAAATATCACTAATACAAACACATCGATTAGTTCTATTACAATGTTAATAAAATTTCAGAATGTTTCATATAACACATATGATGTTAAAAGTTTTTCCATGTATGATAAGAATTGAAATATTTTCCTAAGATATTATATTTACTTAAGTGTTATAGATCACTGCCAATTTCTTCTTACATTATTTTATATTTTTATTATTTGCTTCATTATATTCAAAACTCTTTATTAATTTACAGGATTCAAATTGTGGTACATTTGCTCTTCTAGATTTTTAGCCACGTTTTACACATTAAAAAAATATACTCTAAAGATAATAAAATCTTCTTCAACTAAAAGATAGTATCATAGATATTTCAAGATTTAAAAAATTCAAACATGTTAACGTTGTTTCATATTTATTTAATTCGCTAAGCAAGAATCTGTAAATGACAACAACATTATGCAGAGCATAATGTAAACGTTGCATATTTTTTTACATACTTATGCTTGTAGAATTTGGTGATTTAAAAAACACCATATACATATACAGTGATGAGCAAAAATGTAAGCAGACGACGTTACATTACTGATTAATCAAATAACTAGTATAATACATTAAATAATTAGATAAATGCAATCAAAATTATTAATTGATAGTTGTAAATAAAACATTATTAGTCTCTTTTATTAGTAACAATAATATAGAATAAATTTAACGCAAACAAATATGCGATGCCATGTTTACAGTTTTGCACGGTGCCTAAGATTTAAATGAGAAGCACGTAATAATTAACAGAGATCAATATGAATTGTAAACAGACATTCTTATATCTCAATGTTGTTATAAACTGTGGCATCCAGTAAACGTTCAGTAATAGTTTTAAAAGACAATATGAAACCTTGAAGATAAGAAAAATTCTGTTATTTCTTTATGTAATAAAAGATATTCTTTACGAGAAATCGCTCAAGAATGTCAAGTATCACACGCAGTTGTGGCGAAAATAAGAAAATGTCATATATGTGCTCCCTCAACAAATAAAAATGGAAGACCGCAAGTTGTTTCTAATCGAGGTGCTCATGAAATTGCAAGAATTATTCGCTAAGAAATGTCCAAAAATCGCAGTTCAAGAACTTGGTATAAATAGCAGCGAGTGGACAGTTCGTCGTGCTTTAAGAAGAATTGGATTAAAAGCAAAGGAAAAGAAGAAAAAGCCAGCACTTTCGAATAAAAATATAAACTTACGAAAGCAATTTGTTAATTTATATAACCAATGGACGACCGATAACAGGAAGCGAGTCATATGGTCTGACGAAACTAAAATAAATAGGTTTGAATCAGATGGAAGATCCTGGTATTGGAGTCGACTCGGAGAATCAATCAATTTATCGCGAGTTAACCAGACAATGAAATTTGGAGGTGGTTCGATCATATATTGGGAGTGTTTTACGTATAAAGGAGTGGGCCCTTTAGTTAAAATAGAGGGTATCATACATAAAGAACAATACTTAAGCATTTTAGAAAAAATCTACCCATAGTTATACAATCTAGTGATTATCAGGAGAAGGAAGTTGTATTCCAACATAATGGAGATCCCAAACACACCGCGAAAAAAGTAAATCGTAAACTAAAAATTTTCTGTATTAAAATGGCCTACTCAAAGTTCTGATATCAATCCAATTGAGAATTTACGGTCAATTGTAAAAAGGAGACTGGCAAAGTACGAAAAACCTCCATCAGGTCTACACGAACTTTGGACAAGGACACAACAGGTGTGGTACAGCATTGAGCCAGAAATTATACATAATTTTATAGAAAGTATGCCGAGGAAACTAAAATCAATAGCTAACAACAAAGGAAAATGGACAAAATATTAGTTTTGCATCTTTATCTCTGAAAAATTGTTAACGTGCAAAACTGTAAACATCGCATCGCATATCTGTTTTTATTAAATTCATTATATATTGTTGTTATTAATAAAAGAGACTGATAATTTTTCATTTAAAATAATCAACTAATAATTTTTATTCCCTTCATCCAATTATTTCCTATAAAATATATTAGTATTGCATGATTAGTCAGTAATGTAACGTCGTGTGCTTGCACTTTTGCTCGTCATTATATATGAAGCAAGAAAAATTTTATTCAGTAATAATGCAATACATATTACCAGTTTGTAAAACACTCTGTAATCGTGTAAATTTCATTTCTATAGTACTTAGAAATCATTAGTTCGGCAGATATTTTAACTTTAATTTTGTAAAAGCTACCGTATGAAGAAAGAACAGGAAAAAGTGTGAACGATATTCTTATACTCACATATTCCTATTTTCCATGCGATACAAAATTAAACTTAAAATTCTGTCAAAGTAATAACTAACTCATTATTAATAGATTGATTATTAATAGACTGATTATTGATACATTGATTAGTTAAAATTATTATTGAAATTATAAAATTCTATTCAAGAAAACTTAATATGACTTCTACACCTCCTACCCCTACGTAATGATTAGCTATGCCAGTGTATTGAGAAACCTTTATTAGAAAATAAAATTTTATTATTTAAAAGTATTATTGAATAATGGTTCAAAACATGCGGAATTTACAATAAAAGTCATGAATTATTAACAGGTCTACTATACAAAACATAATTAATAAGATTATGGAAAATTTTAAAAATAGATCAAAAACTAGTCACCTATGGAAAATTAATTTCGGATTGTTATTTGAATGATTAGATAAAATCCAAAAACAAGTTCAATGAATATCGTTGAACATTTAAAAAATAGTTTAAACATTGATTTATTTACAAGCATGTGCATAGATTTTTAAGAAATTGGGGCTATCATGGTAGACTGGCCTGAAAAGAATATTTTATTAGTAAAACGAACGACTGGAATTCGCAATTAACAATATAAATACACCAATGGAGTATTGGAAATAATTTTCACTATCGAAAATAAGTCCAACATTTTTGGATCAGATGGGCATTGTACTATGTGGAGAAAAAAAATATGTTGTAAAATTAAAAAAGTAATATTAATTAAGATAATTAACATACATTTTAATTAAAACTAAATTTTTTTACTGGATTAATCGTGCAGTAATTGTACGAATACTTTTCGTGCATATATTTATTTTTGTTGAATTTTTAATCTTTCTCGTTAATTTGTCAAATTATGCAAATATTGATATTTTTTTATGATATTTATTCTACTGAATACTGTAAATATATACATATTCATCTTTTATAAAAATTAGCAAATAATTATACAAAGATTTGTTTGAAATTCATAAGTGTATGAATACTTTTTATACTCACTGTATTTTTTCATTTTAAAGGAAAAATATATATATATGTACGTTCTTTTCCTTTTAAGATAAAAATTATATCAATTATTATTATCACGAATTTATTACTTATAATTAGTTAGTAAGAATGGATTCGACATTTACTAAGCGAAGATTAATCGCAGTTGCAATACCTGAAAACATTTCCGACTACCTTGGATTGCAATTGAACATGAATTCACGACATGAATGCGTTATAGAGTCCTCGAGGCGTAATGTAAAAAGCGTAATAAAGATTTCCGTTGGAAAGGAACATTGAAAAGCTTAATCGAAAAATTCGATCGCCGATGGATGTGGGACACGTGACCAGACAATTGATCACAATATTTCGGGATCCAAATTTCTCGATTTCTCTGGTTACGAACCCGCATATCGTCCAGCTACTTCAACTGATTTATAAATTGTTCGTCCAATCGTTTAACCATTCACTTTGACATCCAAAGGATGTTACGGAGATTCTGTCAGAGCAGACAGTTCATATGCTCTATGAAAATACGGGCTTTCAAATTGCCACAGATTTCTCCTCAAATGTGCTCAACAACGGTTAGAACACTTGACCATACAGTTTCGCTCAATAAATTAATGAAGCTTCCTTAAATATGTCTTTGTTTCAATTTCGCGTGTAAAGAAAAAATTGATCGCGAGTGTAATATAAAAAAAAAACCACGAATTAATTGAAAGAAACAAGTGCAGATGTGTATGTATATGTGTATCACAAAGTAATGTTGGTATATGTAGTATGTATATGTATGTTACAAACTGGAGATTTGTTCGTTTGTTTATTTATTTGTTTTTAGCATGCCTTTATTTGTTAAAATAAATCTCTGAGCGATCGAAGATAAAGTATCTTCGTTTGTCTATTTTACGATTTACGATTATATGATTGTGTATATGATAAATTACGATATTTAATTAAATGGATCATGTTACTATTCTAAACAATATATAGGTTATTATAGACAGTTATTCATAATATTGTGGATTAACATTTTTCTTGTAAATGAGTTTTGAAAGAGAAAATAGTTTAAAAATTCTTAGCCAATATCATGGCCTGATGATATTTTAATTTTTTGTATTTATAATGTTGTTTAAGAAATGAAACTCTGACCTTCAATTATTTGAATGGAATGATATATTTTTTAACTCATTAACCGATGCAGCTTAACATTTTCTATTATAGTGTATATACAGTATAGTATAGTATGTAATATTAATTTATATATGTCGAAAAATTATCAGTTTAGAAGATATTTTAACTTTAATTTTATAAAATCTTTGCACAAAAAATAGTATGACGATATGAACACAATAATACTGTCCCTGTTTTACCTTGTTTTTCATATGACAGATTTTACAAAATTAAAATTAAAATACTAAAACAAGATTAAAAAATTGAATATTTCTTAAACAGTATTACAAATATAACAAACATTAACAAGTATTACAAAAATAAACATTAAAATTTTTTCCTCTCACATTTTTTAAAAACTTACCATTTACCAGAAGAACGCTATTATGTAATACCCCGGACACTCTATATATACTTTCATATTATTCTACGTATTTCTAAGAATAATAAGAAAATAAACATTTTAATTTAATCTAATTATATATATATATATATATATATATATAATTATTTATATAATATTAAATAAATAATAAATTTACATAAACTATTTGATACAAAAATAAATGATGTACAGAACAAAAATTACAGAAAATATAGCCAAATATGAATGAAGTAAAAATCAATAAATGTACAAAGCCAATAAGAATTAAATATGAGGAATAATGAGTAGAAATTAATATTAAATTACTAGTTATAATAAAAAAGTTAATATTAAATGACCCTAGTTACAATAAAGTAAGCAAATAGTAGTCTAAACACACAAAACATGTAAGGAAAGCAGAGGAAAAAATATAAGAATTGATTAAGTAAATTTCTGTACAAGTTCTGGTAGTCGAATCATAGAAAAAACAATGTAGATATATACAAAAGAATGTCTAACAATAAAATGAAAAAAAGATACATTAACTTATTAAGAATCAGTGTTGTATAGACACATTTTATTTGCAATTTGGTTTTAATTGTTTTACATTGTCAAATCTGTTTTTTTTAACATTGTAGTTATAAAATGGAATTCCAATATTATTATAATTTATACAGACCAAATTCTACAACTGTATAAAATTGAATAGAATTTGAATATTTTTAACATTATTTTTAACTATTGTTTAGTCCTTAATGGGCTAAAATTGATTAGCTTTAAATTTGACTCTTAAAATTAGTTGTTTGACTCAGAATTAATTATTTATCTATGATTCTTTTATTAACTTTTTGTAACATTAGATAACTTTTGGCATGTTATAAACCTATTAAAAAGAAAAACAAATTTTTTAGAATAATTCAGTACATTAAGTTTAAAATGGTACTTATAAATATCAGCAAATTTACAATCAAAAAGAATTAGACGTAATTTTATACAGAACAAAAGTATATAAACATTCGCTTGCTATCTTTTAGCGACTTATAAATATGTCTTTTATATGAGCTGTTTATTTTAAAAGTGACCTAAGTCCATTTTCCAAAAAAATCAAGCTAGCTGTTTTAATATTTACCTTTCTTATCATTACGTTATCTTTTCATTTTTAAACAAATTGTATTATACAACTAATATATTTAAAATCAGTAAGATTTTGTACACAGAAAATTAGTTGGTTAATAGAATGATAAAAATTTTTATTTTGAAAATTTCAAATTGATATGAAGTATATTATAAAGTATACTGTATCCCTCAGGAATATTACGAAGTCACAAAAAAATATCAAAAAAATAACTTCATTCTAAATGAAATGAAACGAGAGGATTTCACTTGAACTAAACCTCTAGAGGACGTGGTTTTTAGAAGATTAAAAAGTACTAATAAAAAAAGTATAAATTGGTTAAAAATATATTGAATGCGATTTTGAGACCTGAACCATATAAAATGTTCTATAGAACATCAATAAATGAGGATACACTATTCAAAACTCTGAATCTACTACTGCGTCGGGAGAGGCCAAGAATATTGAATTGACACCACTGCACAAAAATGTAAGACCAATCGCAACACTAAAATATAACGATATAATGGACTTATTACACTAGATACCACCTGTACATCATAATTATTTTAAATCTCGCAAATTGGGGAAGAATGAATTATAAATTACGAAAGATTATTTGAATGTAACATTTCTTTAATAGTGAATAAAAGTTGGATATTTTTTATGACACAAAATTGTATATATATATTTTTTTTATTTTAAGGGAATTTTATTTTTTTCAAGTGATTTATGCCTTTTTAAAAATTAAAAAAGTTATTTCAATAATTTCGAAAATGGCTTAAGTTCATTCGCCATCAAAAACGTGTTTTTTAAACAATATTATGATAATATTTTTTAAACAATATTATGATAATAATTATGATAATAATACTAATTGAGTTGGTAAATTATACACCCTTAGAGACACAAAAACATTATACTACCATGTTATCAATTACCAATATTTTTAAATTTATTAAAACGCAAATCGTTAAATATTTTGAGTAAAAAATAAATGGACTTGGGCCAATAATTTCAAAATAAACGGCTCATATTTTTTTTTTGAGTTCTAAATGAGAAATTACTGTCATTGTAAAAAAATGAGCGATTTAACAATGAAAATTAATTTCAACATTTATTAATTATATGTGAAATATATTTCAAAGAATATTTAATTGGATAATTAATTGGATAATTAATTATTACTAAGTAATTAGTATTGGCAATCGAGTACGTACAGAATATATAAAGATCAATTTTATTTTTTTAAATAAACCATATTTATGTCTTTTAATACGTTAATCTCAGCATTCTGTATAAAAAAAGTATTAATCTATTTATATCGTAAAAACACTAGTTTAGCAGATATATATATTTTAATTTTAATATATCTAATTTAATTTTTATTTAATTTTATTTAATTTTTTTTAAATTTGATTTTAAATTTCTCGTGTATAAAACAAAGGAAGATGCGAGGCAACGTAATGAAAACAAGAATGACGTAAGCATACTACCGTTTTGTGTCTTTCCTTCTTTTACATATAACAGGTTTTACAAAATTAAATTTAGGGTACACACACACTGAAACTTCGTTCGAGTGGCACACGTTAAGGAACAAAATCGTTCAGACTATATTGTGAGCTTAGACGAGTTCGGATAATAGAGGCTCATTAATTTTCTTTATATTCTACTCTTATTTGTTTTGTATTACAGAAGATAATAAATAAGGATAACAAAAATTGATTAATTTGAGAAGTGGACGAAAGTATTTATACACGTGATGAAAAATTATCTATATTTTACAACTTCATAAAAGAATCTTATAACAATCCAGTTGACTTCATTTTAAAATATGAAATGTTTACTTTAACAACTCTATGTTAATTTTGTTCAGAGATGTTTTTACATTATGTAGCAAGTGGGAAAGCAAGAATATTTTTGTTCTTTTTTGTGGGAATTATAAAAATTCTATGTAGAACAAAACATTATTAATTTAATGTTAAATTTCTATTAGTAGTTATCAACGAGAAAAAAACGGGGAAAATAGCAGAAAATAACATTGCGTCATGAAGGAACGATGGCAAAATCTCCATACAGACAATGTTGAAAGCTATTCGATGCGTCTTTTACAATCCGACTTTGCATTCGGATCGTGGAACTGCGCAGCAATGCACCTCTTTAAATATTCTTGTCATATATCGCTGGGATAACCGTGTGATTTCCTCCTACCGAACGTTTTCTAAACGAATCTTCGACTCGAAGGGTCGTCGATCCTGAATAACATCAGATCACCTTCAATTCTTGTCTCGCTCCCTCGGGCGGCATGGCATGTGCCGTTTTGTCGTTGTATCGTAAGGAGGATCTCACGATTCCTTGAAAAATATTGCTTGTTTTAACGTTTATGTATTGTATATCATACCGCCATTTATCTGAATTATAAAACCGCTGCATTTCTCTGTAGATGTTCGATGGTCTTGATTGTATACCTAAAGATACGTATCGAGTAAAACAAATTTCCACTTCAATTTTTTAAATTTTCGGATATATTGTAAAGAGGAGTGCCTGGAATAAAATGTACTTTATCTGAACTGTGGAACGATCGTGGTTCAAAAGTTACAAACGGAAAAAAATTATATATAATTTTAACATAAAATTTATTTCGATATAAATGGTATTTGCTATACGCTTATTTTATTTACATTGATTCAATGTTCACATTTTTCAATTCTGCGTTTTGATATTAGAATCACTATATTGGATATCTTACAGAATTTACTCATTGTGAAAATATATTAGTAAAAAGGGCTGAACGACTTTTCAAAATCATGGCTCAATTATATTTAATACTCCTTCTGTTCTAAAAAAAGTGTCACATTATGTACTATATAATGTGTAAATGGAACGCTTATTTTAGAACGAAGGAAGTAGGGGAAAGTAGAGTAAAACCGAGTGCCTTGTGCCGAATGTACTTAGCTTTGTAAGAAAAAATCGGATGGCAAAAAATCGAATAAAGATGTATAATTTTATTGGACTTTATACAGTAAAAAAATAACCAAACTTTTTGGAGGAAATTGTTTAGCTCACAGGAAAATAAAATTTTCTGAAGATAACCGGTTTTGCCCTACAGAGGTAAGTAAAGCCAAGTACTTATTAGAAGACATATAAAATGTAATATAGTTACAACATTTTTATTTTTATTAGTTAAAAAATAGTAAAAACAGTTATTTTTAATTATTTTAATAAATATAAAGGTATTCTATTTGGTCTGC
>KQ435692.1:1730100-1750536 GCA_001276565.1 Melipona quadrifasciata | reverse complement strand
AAAAATAACAATTTTTCAGAGGATTCAGATTGAGAGGACATGTCAATGATAAACTGGATTTTCATTCATGTGAATTAATGTAACTGTGAATGGTTCCTGCTGCGCATTGATGTGTTTGCTCGGCTCAAATGAAACTCGCCAGTTTCGTTAAACACAATTTCTAGCTAACAGACAAACTGCGGGCTGAAAGTAGATCACATTTGTTGATGAGAGTAGGAAAATATATTCTGTATTTATTCGTTCTTCGAATTTCTACTGCAAAAAAAGATATAAAGAAAAATGAATCTTTGTAATAATTTGTAATAAATACAAATAATTGTAACAGTAATAGAGAGAGTAATAGAGGTAATAAAATGGAGAAATTTGGAAAAACCGAGGTGACCGATTTTTTCTTCCGAAAGGATTAATTATGGTAAAAATCAGAAAACTAATTAGATTTTTGGTAAACTTCACTTACTTTACAAGTTCCGTGATAAAATCATGCTGAGGACTCTTGCGTGGCAACACGTGTATGATACATTCATTAGATTTAATGAGGCATTTTAATTAATCTGGAACATCTTATGTAAGCATAGACACAGTTGCGTCACAATGTTATAGAGATGAGCATTGTCCGCTTTCCTGATTTTACGTTTACTTAGAATGAAACTTTTTTCAAATATAAGAAAATTCTATGATAATTTAGAAAATTTTCGTTCCAATCTCTTCGTATCAATCGTACAAGTTCTGTGGCTTGTTTTAATATTTTTTTAAAATTTGTCATCAGTTCGATAATAAAACAAACAATTATTTAAAACTTTATATTATAATTTATAATAATTAGACATTTGCCAATCATGTAGCAACGAAATGCGATTCGTAAAAATCATTTAAATAACCTCAGTTAAAAACTACATATAGCATGAACGTTTAAAATTATCTCAACTAGTAACATTTTGACATACATATATATACTTTTAAAAAAGACCTTGAAAGAGAAGATAATTCACAGAAAACAGCGAATAATGAAAATAAATCCTTATAGAGAATCAGTTCAAATATTCGTAGAATTATCGAACTTTAAGCAAGTTGTATATAAACTATGGCATCTGAAAGTAACATTATATAATTTAGACATTAAACAGTCTCATTCTAAATTATTTATGTTAATTGGACATATATATCATATTTTATTTCTTATTATCAATTGAATTCTATTTAGAAAAAATTTCTTTTAAATTATTTTTATAATTTGTTTTTAATGTCTTGATTTAAAAATTCTTTTAAATTTATGCATTACAAAAGGAATAATCTCTTGTACCAAAATAAATTATGATTTTCCAGTTATGATGACATAAATTGAAAAATTTAATGTCGTAATTTTATAAAGCTGAAACTAAGATGAGTGACAAAAAAGCACTACAAAAAAATGATTGTCTTATTCTATCTTCTTTATGGTATACATAACTCATTTTTGCTATTCCGTTCGAAGCACCAAACTTTCGTTACAGACTTTGCGTACGAACTAGGATTGACTTTTTAACACGTTCGTCGCCACGTCACCCATATCTGGGTGGCGGGTATGGGCCCGGGGGGCCCCGTCACCCAGATAAGGGTGACGTTCTTCTTGGTCAAGTTATAGGATGTTTAATTGGATTTTTGAATTGGAATTTAATGGAATAAGCAATGGCAAATATAAAATATACAAAATAAAAATAAAAAATAAAAAATTTACACATTGTGTTATACTTTACATTAATCTATATTTAAAATAAAATGAAACATTATGTTCTATGATATTTGTTAAAACAGTTCAAACACATTTGTGGTAGTTTTAGACAATTTTTACAATATGTTGTAGTTTTTTTTACATTTTTTCTCGCTTGCTGTCGTTCGAGAATTTGTCTCTTCTTTCGATAACAGAGAACGCACATTCTTCTAATGGGCTTGCCCTGCTGATTCTTACGAATCTCTAAATGGTGAGACACTTTTTTCGTTTTCTTTCTTTCATTGTCGGGCCTAATATTTTCCGAGTACAACAATTCTCTAACTAGAAGTTCCCATCTTAGTTTCCGTGACTTAAGAAAGGTTATCACCTTTTCATCCAAGAATAATGAAAGAACTTCACCTAAAAATGTTGGAAGGCAATTCCATCAGAAGCCTACTTTTTCCGGTGAATGTAAATGATTGTTGCTTGTTGGCGAACTCGTTGGATATTGTCCAAAGAATCACCATCATTGTTCAATTCCTCCTCTTCTGCTATAGCAAGTTCTTCTAACATCCTCAAGGTCTTCACTTGCATATGATTCCTCGTCATCCAAGTTCGAATTTGATGAAATTCTATTTATAACCCTTCTTGTAAAACTTACTACTTCTTCATCACTACTCTCCTCACTTTCAATTTTATTTTTACACTGTGCAACGAACATTTTGAGGATAAAAAATCACTGATGTGCTTGTCAGACAGAGTATGCTTTTTGACTGAATAAAGGTTCTGGGATAAATGCAGTGAGATCCCTCGCAGTCCCCTTTTCGAAGAGATTATTGCTTTCCCCATTTTGTTTCTAAATGTTTTGCTTTATAATGACACGAAGGTTCGAAAACTTTAGGTCACAGACCACACAAGTGCCTACTCGAATTTCATCGTTGCCTAGCTGATCGCTGTTTACGTTCTGGCGCTCTGGCGCTTTGCCGCTCTGCAGCTCTGTTACTCTGGCTCCGAAATTTGGACCCGGCAGGAAATTCATCCAATTCACGCTGGGCGACGAACGTGTTAAAGGTATCAACACGAACGGAACTGATATTTCAGTCAAACTAATTACAATTCTGCTCTACGTTTACTATTCTTGATCGTCCTGCTCGACGAAAAAAGACAGTGGTTTTCGAGACAAAAATCACGAACGTGCCACTCTAACTGTGCTAAAATTCGAGATCGCACTTCTAAGATTATAAGCGGACTTCAAGAAAACGTGGATTCTCTAATGACTCGTCGCTCTGGCTGCTTTCTGGCGGACATGGCGGCTGAGTGATACACTTTTTTGTCTCCGCCAGAACAACATAGTTCCCATCGCAAACAGACAGTTAGTAAACGTTAAATTTAAATTTAACATTTTCATTTACAATAGCAAACATAATAAATCATTTTTTAACATAAAGATTTTTATGAATATCTTGAAAATAAGTAATTTTTGTCAAAAACGGATATGATATTCGTATTCAGCACCTCAAATAAATGAAACGACGTAAAATATGTCCGTAAAGAACTTGGGGAGACAATGCTAAAGTATTACCCTGTTAATTTCGATATCATTGCATTTACTTTATTAATTCATAAATTTCTATGTCTTGGAAAGTGATAAGTATTTATTTATTTATTTATTTATTTTTTTTTTGAGGAAATCATTAAAGTGGCAGATTAATCTAATTAACAAAGTTTCGTATAAATGATTGTAATTGTTATTTATTATCGAAATTTGTTATTACGGAATATCATACTGGTTAAGATATCTAAATGTTAATGATATATGTATCACGGATATCAATTCATATAGATATATAACTAAAAAGATATGCTATACAGAAGAGTGATACCACTCAACGAATACATTTATATACAAGTCATGTTTTCTTACATGAAATCATGCATGATATTTTGTAAATTTTTTAAACGGATTACAATTATGCGAGCTACCTTGATATCCTAATTCCAACGCACCGATTTATTATTACCTTAATTAAAGAACATAACTCATTGAACGTTGAGTCAAAGATGATTTAGTATACACCGTTATCGTGTCTGGTATTCGATATACGTAATGGGAAATGCGTGACGTTGGCGCATAATTAGAAGCTAGAAATCGATGATAACTATACTTGTATAAATTTTATTTAGCTTGGACAATTTGCTATTTCCTATCGTATCATTAACATGTAGAACAAAATATCAAAATTTATATAATACCGTTTAAGTAGAATCTGTGAGAACAAGAAATACATTTTGTATTACATAACGTAGCAAATAAAATATAGCCAATATGTTTCTTTTTGTCACTGACAGAAATAATACAATGGTTTTGAATTATGGCATGAAACAAAAATAATACTGTACATGATACATATATTATTTGAGAGTAGTAACTATTAGAAAGAATAGCATTTACAGTTTATCGTTATATTCGCCATAAACAAATAAACACCGACGATCTAGTTAGAATTTTTCACCAACGAAATTACATTATTTCCATACTATATTATTTTCAACTGATAAATCAAAGTTAAAATTTATAAATATTTGAACAAAATAGTATAAAATAAAAACATGATGGTTTTTTATAGATGTCTTTCAAATTAAAAAATATACAAATTGAAAGCATATAGAAAAGAATCCTTTATCTCTTTTTAATGCAAGAAAAAAAGAACATTTACTTTTAGATTTTAAGTTTATTTTTAAATCTAATTTTATATTTTTCATAAGCATAAAGCTTTCGATTATTGTAATTTCAATTGATCAATTTAAAAATTGCTATATCATTGTTTTCCTTACGTGATTTCTCAGGATATAAATTGCTAATAATTAGATTCTAATTCAAGATTGATACAAATAAACAGAAAGGTACCGTATACCAGAATTACAGAGGATTTTATCGTTGGCATCGACATTGGAATCGTCCTATAAAATAGTTGAAATTCTAAAAGTGAATTTAGAATTGGCAGATATCTGTCTTGCCGACATTACTACATGGGTTGGAGGTCACTCAACTGCAACACGATGCAAATTATGTATTTGCATGTCGCAACAGCAAGGTATTAATGAACAAACCTTCTCCACATGTTTTGATTTATCACTATTTCGATTAATTGTTAAAGTATTTTCTTCAGTATTTTTAAAATGTGTCTCTAATATTTATCTTAAGTCCATCAATTTACCCAGTTGTCGAGAAACATGCGCTATAATGTAAGGCCAAGGTCAGTAAATTGCAATGCTATACATGCCATACATTCACGTATAAACGCGAAATTAACGTGCTACCTTTGTCAAAATTTGTTCACTTTCTAACTGTTAGAGGCAAAATTCACCATTTTCCTAAATTTACTTGTATTTTACATGTTATTTATTATACAAGTTAGCTTATTGTAATTAGTAGATTTTAGCCACAAACTTTCAGTATGTACTTCCGTTTTCAAAATTTTAAGTCAGTTATTTGATAAATGAAGGAAAAAATAATTTAATGTTATCACAATCCAATTTTAATAATTAATAATATTTTACGAAAATTAATTAAAAAAAAAAAAGGAAACAACGCAAATGAATGGAGGTAATAAAAATATAATAAATAAAGAGTTATAGTTGTAATTCTTTTAAAACTAAAATTAAATTCAGTTTTAATATCTTTATAATTGCGATTTTATATTAATTACACAGTATTTTACGTACATACATCCAAGTATATTGTTAAACGTTCATTTTAGATCTTGCTACTGATTGTTCAAGACATTTTCACTCACAAGATAATTATGTTTTAAGATTGCAATTTAAACTTTTGTGTGTTCTGCTGAGTGAATTTGAATGGTCAGTAGTGTTTCACTGAAAACTATTAATGCCTTTTATAAATTAAATGCAATTTTTTCAATTTGCTTACAGATTTAAGACAATTGTTATAAATAATAATATACGTATCTGCGATATAGCGCATCAACATTATTGTTGCAACGATTGCAACATTTTTCAAATGTGTATTATTATGAATTTATGAGCAGAACATTGATTGATATTATTGTAAATTGTAAATTAATATTTATATAAATCTTCAATGAGAAGGTCCTATCTTTTCGAGTACTTCGAATATCAGTGTTAATCATTTTCTCTTAAAATATTAAAAATCTTAAAAAATAGACTAAAAAAATTAACACATTTCGTTTCCAAATTGTAACTACTACTTGATAGCAGTATATCGACATTGCATAGCTTGAAATAAGAAACTAGTATATACTATTCAGTATATACTAAAAATGTGTATCGCGTAATCAAATGTTCAAAATTGATATTATTCTCACCGAATAAAATTTTTTCTATTATAAATGAAATCCAAATCTTCAGAAATTTGTGTATGACTTTTTATTAATATTCGGACACCACGCCGCTTTCATTACGATACATATTCGTATTACGATACATGTGTGATTGTGATGGATACCGAATATATAATACATATGTTGTTCTTATTGTTAACAAGTCTATGGACGCATTCATACGATTCTCGTATGATACTGATTTCGATCTCAAAAATCTTCGCGATAGTTTTCGTATTGCATAATGTCAACCATTGAAACGTTAAAATAAATAGTGTCATTTGTGAGATGCGTAAGACAGGCATTATTTGAATGAAATATTTAAAAAATATTTATATCTTATTTGGCCTGATGTTATTCTAAAATAATCTTGCGTTAGTTTATTTCAACAAAAATTGATTCTCTCGAAATTATTTCATTATTTGGCTATTAAATAAAATAATTTTTTATTCTACTTTATATTATAAATTTATTTCTACAAAGAAAAATAGTTGGTAGTTCCTGATTCTGTTGAGTAAACTACACTTGTGTTATGATTATTTGGTTTGATTGTCATTTTGGTTGAATTAAATCAAATAAAAAACGATTTGCAAATTATTTATTTGATTTGGACACAAAATAAAATTATTTTTCCTTTATAATTTTTAAAATTCAAATAATGAATTAATAAAAATGATTCGTTATTTCAAATTTTAATTTTAATTTTTATTTTAAAAAAAATTCCTTTAAATGCTGAAGTCTGTCAGTTAACAATACCAAATGTTCTCATACAAGTTTTAGCGAACAATAGCTGCGGAGCTGACCAAAAAATCATCACAAAAATCTACCAGGCACTAATTAGATCCAAACTAGATTACTGTGCAATAGTAGTTCACAACTCGGCAAAACCTAGTAAACTGAAAATTATTGATCCGATTCAAAATGCCGCCTTAAGAATAGCTACAGGACTAGCCCAATAAACAGTATATATTGTTTGAATCGAAGGAAACCTCACTAGATCAAAGAAAGAAATACCTAAGCCTAAAATATATAGCAAAAATGTCCTCTACTCCAGATAATCCCACCTATAATGATATATTTACAAACAGATGCAACTACTAACCAAAAAACCGAAGTTACCGATTCCGTTCTATCGCCAAGTACATCACTCTCGCTGAAATCACATCGACATCAACCATTCTACGAAAGCACAAGAAAACAGCTGCCTGGATCTTAAAAATTCCTGAAACAAATGTTGACCTCGCAAAATATCCTAAAGATCAAATAAATATTATAGAACATAGAAATAACTTCGAACAACTATGCAGTAAATATTCAAACCATCAAAAAATATACACCGACGCGCTTCCAAAACTGACCAGGGAGTTGGATTTGCCATTGTCTGTAAACATTGTCACAAAACAACAATACTCAATCGTCCATCATTTTTGCAGACTCCATGAGCGTAATCAGAGCAATAGAGAATAAACAATAAAACCACGCATGAAGCCATCCTGAACATTCAGCATATCTATACGAATCTCATCAATAATAACAAACACATAATCATCGCTTGAGTCCCATCCCACCAGGAAATCATGAGGTAATGAGGAAGCTGATATACCAGCCAAAGAAGCAACATTGCCCCCGTCGGATGTCATCCGAAGACGAATCGCCTATCAGGACCTCGTTATATCATTACATCATACCGAAAAACAAACATAGAACAAAATATGGAATACCTTCAAAAAAAACAAAAACTCATGAAATAACTCAAGATTTGTACCAAAAAATGTCCATTAATAACATGAAAAGAAAAGACAGAATAATTATGACAAGGCTTAGAATAGGACACTGCAAACTCACGCATGAGTACTTATTTAAAAAAATAGAACCCCCAATGTGTAACCAATGCAATCAAACAATATCAACCTATCATCTACTAATTGAATGTAGCAAGTACCATGCCCAAAAGCAAAAAATATAAAATAACATCACCAACAGTCCTGACATCACAGAAACTCAGAAAATGTTCTGAACTACCTAAAGGAAACTAACATCTACCATAAGATACAATCGTTTAGAAAAAAAAGAAACAGCACCAAGCCGTCGCTAATGACCAGAAGGTGCGACGTTAACCACATATTAAAAAAAATACCAAATGTTCGCGCTCGTTTTTCGAATCTGCCAATTCGGAATGGCACATGTATCGCGATATCTATATCAACGATACAAGTATTCCAAAAAGGAGCCTGAGAGATTATTATTGTATTTAACGTGAATCTCGTAACATAACTTCAAATAACTCGTAAGTTATTTGCTATACGAAAAAAAACAAATAAAAGTTGCATGCTTTTCAGAAGGACATCTTTTATAAAAAAAAAAAAAACTAACCTATATATCTTGATTTTAATAAACTATAATTTTATAAAATCTACGCATGAAAGAAAAGACAACATAGCTACAAGAATACTGTACTTATCCTTCCTCGTTTTTCACACGATAGATTTTATAGAATTAAAGTTAAAATATTTTCTAGTAATTTTTTAATATATTCTTATACTAATAATTTTTAGTTAATATATTCTTATGTTAATAACTTTTAGGTTAATATATTCTGATAAAGAATATCAAGATGCATTGATTAATAAATACAAAAATGTATCATTAAAAAAGCAAAAATGAAGGTGATCTTCATATTTCAATAAAAAGTAAAATAATAATGAACCGATTACAATATTATATGTCCCTCTGAGAACTATGCAACAATTGTTTGAAATATTTCTTTATGCAACAAATAATTTACGAGATATTTTAAGTCATTATGTACGTGACTCACCCTTATATGAATTTAATTGCAAAGAAATTAATAACATAAACAAGTTATATCAACTTTATATTAATTTTATATATTTTTGATATACATAACTGTGTAACATTAATATAACTTAGAATAATTATCTTATATAATTTAGAAAGCAATTAATTCAGTAAGATTATTATAAACAGATATATAGAACAATAATCTCCCGAACACCATATATAATTCAAATATATATATCATCATTATCATCATTATTATTAATGAGAGTCAATGTATAAATTTTTTTTAAGTTTCATTAACAACAAATTATTACTAACATTTCATTACTATCCATACGAAATTTATATATATACCTATGTAAATACACAATTAACAAAGTATATAACACGTGTCATTGTTAAGTCCAATATCCATGCAGCTTGTATTTAAAAACTTCATTTACAATTCCTCCTCATTACATGTTATCATGATGAAATCATGAAGGTTCTGAATTTCCTCCTATTTCGAAAAATATTTCTTCCTTATATTTTTTTCTTTTTTTTTTTGTTTGCCTCATCGCAGGATTATAACTAATATATAATTATTACATATGACTATATAATTTCTACGTAATTTCGATAATCTAAACGCCTTAAATGAGCTCTTTATGATTCACTATTCTAATGATCCTGACACTTATCGTAAGCAGGCAAATATCGTTCTGGATTATAAAAACGTTCCTTACACATGTTATATTTTCGTTATTAAAGATAAAAGAACAATATCAATTCTGTGATTACTAGATTATGGATTTTTATGCATTTATCAAACATTTGAAGATAGAAAAATGCACAGAATGCATATAATGTGCAAAAATATATATCTAATACATCTAAAATACAGTAGCCTTTATAATATTTTGTAGTACAATTTTCTAGCCAGTTTCATTTTAACAAATTACACAGTTATTCATAAAACTATTCGCAGTAATAACAATTTTTTATTAATACATTATGTATGTGATATTGAATGTTTAAAAAATTTCGCTAATGCTGCAATGAGTACGACTGTCATCATTATATTTTTATTTTGAATCAAATCTAAAAATATATATAGAAATTACAAGATATTCAATACATATATATTGTCGGAATTCAATATTTAAATAAATAATAATATTAATAAACATTATTCAGTGGGATTGCATTTAACGCGTATTATATTAATATTAAAAGTGATTACTCATATTACATAGGAATTTTTTTTACAAAATATAGATATATTCACAATAAAAATAGATATGTTTATAATATCTCATAATTTCTATGTAGTTTTCAATTAATTTCAAATTTTATATCAATATAATTACGATAGTCGTGTCTCATTATAGCGTTAATGAAATATGAAAATGTTTTAGACACACATCTATTCATTTAATCTATAATATTTAATCTATCCATATGAGGAAATATCTGAATTGTGAGACAAATCTTTATAGGTATATTTATAAGAAAATCTTGAACTGCAAATATCTATACAAATCTGTATTAAAGATTAACTTTTGAAAGTATTAGAAAATGAAAGTTTTCGAAAATTCATCAGAACTATTTATATTTTTTAAAAAACTATATATATGCATGTAGTTCTCTGATAAGTGTTCAAATATTTAATGTATTATATGTATATGTACGCAATTCAAATATAAATGTATGTAGTTCTTTGATAAGTATACATTATATATATAAATTTATATTTGAATAATAATTCGTAGTTTTGCAATGTACGTTAGATTGTCCATAGATTCGATTCTTTTTTCTTCATTTTTATTGCAATCGCCAATGGCCTATTGATTGGTCATTTGAATAAATCATACAATTTATATCATTATGTGTATTATTTTTCTTCTTCGCGATATGTTAAATTCGTTAATTTAAAGATACGAAATTGTACAAATTGAAAAAGCATTTCAATGTATCGTTTAGTTAATATGCGACACGAAGCTTCCACTTACATGAATATAAAAATAATGGAACATAAAGGAAAATAAAGCGAGCAGGATTTGAAGTGTACCACTTTGTTAATTACGAAGCTTGAGTTTTGATAATGAGTCAACAACGTGCTGACTTTCTCACAACATTCAGCACTGTAATTTCTCTTGCCATTGTCTACCTAGCTACATCAAGCCGTAAAGAGTAAGATCTCTGATCGGTATTTGGTAGCGTCAAGAAACAAGACTAACACATAGTCAATTAAAAAATTTTTGTATTTTCACGTCGAGATAAAATCTTTATTACGGTTTGTGTCCACATTATTACCATTATCGAGGTCGAATCTGTATATTTCTAATCGACGATCTTCTTGATAATTAGTTCAAAACTGATGTTAATTTTCATTTCAAAAAACGGCGAAAATTGCGACCCGAATAATTATCATGCGTCAATTTTATTATCTCGTATAAAATCAAATTAAAATTTTGAAAACCAAATTTCATATCATTCTGTTACACATAGTTACACATAGCAATCGTAAAGATGAAAATCTCGCTGTTACACATAATTAAGAATATAAAGACTCAAGTGTCCAGATTAGATAATATTGAACTGGTAAAGTATAATCCATCGTCCGTAATCCATCTCAATAACGCGATATGACGTCCATTTATAGTCGTTTAGATGTAGATACATATACATCTATGGCACATAGAAAGCTAAAATTGATCAGCGTAAAAAAAAACATAATGAAAATACAGATATAGCGATTACGGAATATCCTTTGCGAAACAGCTTTAGTATATGAACAGTACATTTATGTCAAACGAATAATAAATTTTTTTCACTGCATCTAACTTTTAAGGAAAATTTAAGCGTGATAATTTCTTTGAAGCTGTGGGAATCGTGCTTTTATTATTCTTAGTGACGAAATAAATTTCGCACGAGTAAATACAGGTGTGTAAGAAAATCTCGCAATACGTTATGCTTTCTGTCAACAGTATCCTATTGCGGCAAACACTCGTAAAACAAAAATCACGCACCCTTCTTTTATATATGTATATCAACGTCATGTTATCATATTTCACGTAATTATAACAGATAACGCTTTGAATCTAACAATGATATTTGCGATTTTTCAATGAAACATACAATATTGATGTTATATATTTGTCTTGTTACCGTCCAACTGCGGTTGTTTATGCGAATTATTTATATCAATTAATTCTGACGAAAAAATATCGATATGAATGTATAAATATTAGCTGTAAACACGATTCTCTTAATTTTTTGCGATTAATTCGTTATTAAATCATATTGATTTGTTACAATCGGAAATAAAGTTTTTTTTATCGTACCCATCTTACACGATATTTGCACATATTTATACTCTTAAGTACATATATTATACAAAGCTGTTTTGACTTTCATTCTGCAAACTTCAAATTCGTTATTAATCATATTGTTACACGCATTTCATAACAGCTACTTAAAATAAAAGTTTTTTCTAATCTTGCTTTTTCTTAATTAATTTTAAAAGCATACCAATATAATTGCACAGTTTATAAAAAGTAATTATTCCAAGGGCAGCAAAGTTTCAATTGCTTAAATTAATTGAATTTAATGTTATTGATATACGTTCAATTAACTGATGTACGTTCAAAGTCAAAACAGAAAAACGAATCAAATTAAATTAAGCGAGTCAGCAAATATTCAAACGAAAAGAGAAATAGAGGTAAATAAATACACAACTCAACCGTACAAACTCGAAAGTATTTGTAGTATCTATTCTCGTTAAACTCAAATGAATGTATAATTTGGATTAGCAATACCTTTAAATAATTAATTCTTTGAAAGAAAATAAAAAAAAGAGGAAAGGAAAGAAAATAACTTTTAATCGTTATTATTAACACGTTATATTGCTATTACGAAAACAAGTTCTAAATTTGTTTAAATTCTTATTTTTCTTGGAAAGGATATAAAAGAAATTACAATACTACCTAAAAGAAGTTACAATAATCACTTTCCTGTGGTAAACATTTCTTCGTACAGACAGAAATAACGAATATATTAACGCGTCCAAAATAAACGAAAGACCTTGTTCTTCTAACTAAATTTATTTTAAATATCTTTAAAAATAGCTATCGTTACGAAATATAACACTATCAACTGGCATAAACGCCTAGTCTGTGTTGAAATTATCTAAATTTTCAGTTTGATCGAAGACTATCTCAAGGTCAAAATGTAGCGCGCTGACTTTTATATGTACGTCTACACATGCATATACAACACCTGGTATCAATATCTTTATCGAGTTCATTCGTTAGAATTCTGGTAACACTTTTATTTTTGACTGAAATTTATTTTAATTTTCTTATTCGTTTTCCTAAATTCGATCATAATTGAATCTTCTTAACAGAAAATCCAGGAAATCTTATGAATACAAAAGGTTGTATACCATACACAGAACTCAGTCTCAGAAATACAAACGCTCGAATCGATAATATATGGCTAATATAATAATTAAATTTTTTATACTATTATTATTAATAACAAATAAAAACAACTTGATTAATCGAAAATCAAGAACACAGGTATGACAAACACGCAGGAAAAGAGACACAAAAAGGAAAAAAGATGCAGAAGAAATAATGAAACGAGAGAAAATAAATAAAGGCATGGTATTACATACCTGTGCGAAACGATCGTGTGGTATGCACAATCGGTCGGAGTGGACCTCCTCTACGGGAACGTTAGTCAGCAGCGTAAATAACGACACGATAGCCGAAGCGGAGGCTGGTGGGATTGGACAGAGGCAGAAACAAGCTTGCGGATATTTCCTCGAGAATATTTACATACAATCCTGCTCAACGTGAATCCATAGCGAGCAGGAATCCGTGGAAAGTATTGCCGTCGCTGCTACTACTACTGTTCTTTTCCCCTTTTCTCTTTTCGTTTTTCTTCTTTTTAGGAAACAGGTGACGACTCGTTTTCTGTTTTTTCGTTTTTCGTTTTCTGGGCGTCGTCGATAGTTCTTATCGATTTTATAGTTCGAGTAATTTCGGTCACACGATTTCTCCAGCTTGGAACCACATATTTACAGGAAGTTCTCACGGAAACGCGTCATAAGCAGAACATGAACAAACCACGGAGACACGATAACGAAGCGATCGCGAAATAGCGCCGCGCCGAGCGAAAGGAACCGTACACTCAACAACTCAGCCAAGCACTGTTGAGGCCAACAGGTGAGCCGTGCCAACAGTTTACGGCCAGTGACGTATCATCCGCGTGTTCTATTCAGGGCAACAGGTGTGAGGCGACGCAGTGACGTATCTTCATGACTGAAAACCGATCGACCAGTTCTTACGAAGCTTTCAATTTATTTTATTTTCTTAATTTTATTTGTGGTAAAATATCATTACATTTTTCTCCTTGCTTAATTTGACTATTAAATGGTGAACGCTAAGAATATTTTATTTTCCTTCATTACTTTAAACACAGAAAAATTTAAAATAAAAATGGAAAATAAAGATTTAAAATACGAACTTACATCTCAAGTAAGTATTTTTAAAGATAAAATTTGAATTTTTAAATAATTTGAATTAAGTTTTGAATTAAGTATTTTTAAATAATTTGAATTTTTAAATTAACGTACTTAAATTAAATAAACATTTATCTAAATAAATCCAAATTATTAGCCAACGTGATTATTAATAAATAATAAATGTACGAGCCTGTGCGTACGTTCCAATTAATTATAAATTCTTTCGCAATGCTGCTTATGGCTCAGATCGAATCATCAAATTCATTGCATTCTTGTCATGTATTGTATTCGATTAACATTTAAAACATTCAAATAGCAAACCTATTTTTTCGCATCACCATTGAAAGGATATCTCATTGGTAACGAATGATTCGAAAATCGACTTTCATTTCGGAGGTGGATGAAAATGAAATCAATACTAATGAAATAAAATAAAAGACAAACAAAATGTTGTTGTTACATTATGTAATAATCTCATCTTTTCATTTATAACTGAAATATACAATATTTAAATAATATTAAAAATTATTTGTCATTTTATTCGAAAACAAAGACTAAAAGATCAAGAAATCATTTTAAGCTAATTTACTTGATCTTGATTGTAATCAAATAAAATAAATTTAAAACGCTATTTTTGAAGAAAGGAAAATAAATTTCAGTTTATAATTTTCCATTCTTATTTTGATTAAAATTTTCCTAAGCTAAGCCTGTTTACTTATGTCTATCTGTTGGAAAAGCTCAAATTTCCTTACAACACCGCCCAGTTTTACTATCATTGGCTAGATCATAACTGAAACAGATATATAGATGCATATAGATTGACTGAAATAGAGGTAGTAGTAGTAGTAAAATAGATTCGCGCTGTATTGTTGAATCATATTGAATGTGGGTTACATATTTACTTGGGTACTGACTTATAAACACCCGTACGCTTCTACTTCCTTTCCCGCCTCCAAACTTTCTTTCATGCGTCAGGTAAAAGTGTATCCATTCTTAGGATATGCGATGAGTATTGTACGTGGCCAGTTTTGCAATTCTTATTCAAATCTTCGACACAGACTATTTTACATTCTCAAAGTATAAATTGGTCGATTCATCAAGGATTCATCAAGGATCTATCAAATCCTCGCTCACTTCCACAACTATTCCACTGAATTTTATTTATTTTTCCGCGATTACAGTATAGCGCCTCGTCCACTATTATAATCTACTACTTATACGATGATTTTTTTATTTTATTTCAGGATTTTGATGACGATCTCTCCATCTATGGTATTGCTAATTCTTCCTCGGTGATGATTTCATTCTTTCGTAAATACGTATATATTTTGTAAAATATAGAAGAAAAACGAATAATATGAGCGTTATACATTTCATGAATTAAACGAAAATAATAGCAACCAACATAATTTGTAATTTTAATTTAAACATGATATATAATATGTGCAATATAGCTATTTCAAGAAATAATTCCTATGTTAAAAGTAGCCTACATTGCAACGATGCAAAACGTTTGTGATTTTTAGTTAAAAAAAAATCCTAAATAGCTACAAAGAACGCTCAAAACTGATTATATACTGATTATATATGATTATATACAGGGCAAAGCAATAACTATTACGACCTTAAATATTTCCATTATTATTAAAGATATAAAAATCTTTATTAACGAAAGTTTATGCAATGAAGTTTATTTATTGTTAATCATTCAGTGAAAGTTTATTTATTCAGTGGGGAAAACATAATTTGAAAATAATGATTTTTTTTTAAGTGTAGGGGTTTTGGACATTTCAAGGTCACCTCCACTTTTTTTAAGTGGAATGATATACATTTTGATGTATTAATCAATGCAATGCGATATTTTCTAGAAAGCATTCATTTATGTATGTCAAAAAACTACTATTTTTGGAGATGTTTTAATTTTAACTTTATAAAATTTATGCATGAAAGTCTTTCCTCGTCTTGACGTGGTAAATTTTATAAAATTAAGGTCAAAATATCTCCTAAAGTAGTACTTTTTTCGACATGCATAATACTTTTTTTTATAGAGAATGTCAATTTGTATCGATTGATGCATGAAAAAATATACTATTCCATTTCAAAAAAGTAGAAAAGATCTGGAAATTTTCAAAATATTATTTTATAAAAAAGGCCCTTTTGTACAGAACAATTTTCATTAAGTTTTCAATAAAGTTTTTTCACATATAAAAACAATGGAGATATTTAAGGTAGTAATAATTATTCTTACTTTATCTTATATATTGAAAAAGTAGTCAGTCACTTATCGTTTCGAATCTTTCATTTTATCACGTATATCTGACGACTTGATAGAAATTCAAGTGTTTTCCATTCGAAATAAATAAATAATTAATTGTAATTAATTATAATTTATTTATTTTTTTTTTTATAAAGCATTCGTGAATAAAAATTGCATAATTATACGCATAATTTTCGATTTCAAAATCAATTACTCGTGATACGTATGAGTTATATGTGCCATTACACGTGATTGCATATTATTGATTGTAGGAGAAACATCATTGACTAAGAATAGAATAGACCGGACATTAAATGGAGTTTCGTGTCTGGGTCTGAAATACCGACCAGGAAAAATATCACTGACACCACACGACGCCGGGAGTTTCGTCACAGATAAAAAATATAAAGGGCGCTCGATGCGCCGTCTGTGTATCCCGTATTCGAAGGTTCCAGAATCTGAAATATCGACCAAAAAAAAAATCACTGACTTTACGTTTAAACATTGACTAACAAGATAGACCCGACATCCAATGCTTTTTTGTGTCCCTCATCGTATGACCCCCTTACCATTTTCGTATCACATCCTGTCCTATCGACATATGCAAGTATTGCATTACAACGCTATTGGTGATAGAAATTAAAATCAAAATATATGGACAGTGTTGCCGTTTCCTCATCAAAAATTATTTATTGAATTGAATCCAGAAACGAGCAAATATGTATATGTATGTTCATACAATAATCATAATAAACAAATGCAAAGTAATCGTAATAAGACATTGTTTAAGAAGCCCATAAAAGCATTTTAATAGATCGTTTTTTTAATAGATCTCTATGATTATCTTTTCTACGATAGAATTTTTGCTACGTGCTATTGTGAATAAAAAAATATTAGGGTACAATGTCAAAAAAAGATGAATGTTTCTTAAAATGCTTTAAATTTTATACAATATACGGCTTTTAAATGAAAATTATTTTTATTGTTATGAAGAAAGTGTTCGAGATAAAGTTGCACTATTTTTTTTTTATTTTCATTAACCATTTGTGTGAATTATTAACGACTTCTGTACTATTTTGAAACGCACATTCGTTGAAAGTGGAAAGAATTTTTTTCAAAGTCATTCTTACAACATTTTAAAGTGAAAGTGATGGAAATCTAATACTTTTGTCAATTTTCTTATAGAACATAAAAATTAAAATTTAATCATTTGAATTTCATTTCAATCATTTAATCTATTTTTTAAAAACGAAACGTTTATTAAGGAGATTGAATTTCACGTTACAGATATCTATTACAGTCAAGCGAACGCAATACTCTGGCATTCACTGTGCAAGAATTAATATAAAATATGGATTTGTAGAATAATTTTGTAGAATTATATAATTGACGTATATTCGAAGGAGTTGTGGTTCGTCCAAATTGTTCGAGATCTCGTATGGAATTGCTCTTTCAGTCACTTCATTGTTTTGTTTGACGTAAGACAGTAGCCTTATTTCTTTTAGGAATCCATAATCCTCTACATCTCGTGTTTATGCCTCTATTACCAATGACTTCTGTAGTATACTGCGGAATTTCTTTGTCAAGAAATTAATGATATTTAATAACACAATGAATATTTTAATATACTTCATTGAAATTTTATACAAAGTCAAAATGATATAAGTACTCTCACTGAGTACTGCTCATTTCCATTCTCTTTCTGATTGTCTTCATCACGAAATAATGTCCTCGTGCAGAATGACAAATGAAAAGCGAATTAAAGAGAGTTTAGAATTTTTTAATGAAAACATAGTTATCAAATCTAAAAATTTGACATGGTTGCTACATTTTTGTTACTGTTTCACCGATCGGTTCATGAAATGATGAAACTAGCGAAATAGATTGCATGATCCTTGTCTGTGAGTTTTAGATATTTCCTCGAGCTCGATCAAAATTATCCGATCAGATTCAACTCCGAAATGTCAAATAATCGGACCTGGGTAATTTAAACAAATTTCTGAAATAATTAAAACTATAAATCTTATTAGAAATTTGTGAAAAGGATCATGTAATAATCATGTTTACTTAAATTTCTTTTAATAAATAAAACTTTTGCTTTGATTACTCTGAACCATAGACGAGGTATAGGAATAGACCTCGTATACAATCTATTTTTTCGGCCCATAATTGGGAAGTCTCAGGATTGTCACGCCGGGACTTTCGTCAACAAAAAAAAAATATAAAACTCGTTGTCGGTGCACTATCTAGTTGTGCCGTAATCGAAGCCTCGCTGAGGATTCCCCAATATATATATATACGTCTATACGCGTATGGCGACGTGATTTTGAACGAGAACGAATAATTAATGGTTGGTCCTGGACCGCCTGTCGATGTTTTCCGCAGAAAACAGACAAATTTATAAATTTATAAAGTTTAGTTATACGCAACGATAATAAAACGCCTAATCTTCACGTCGAAGAGCGTGACACTTTATTTATTATATTAAATACAACTGGTTTTGAATTAATATCACTTTAGTCAGTAATTGAGAATTTAATAAAGTATTTTACTATAGAAAGTAATGCACTCGGTTGAGAATTGAATAGTAACTTTTTTATATAGGAGGAGGAAATAAAGAATCGATGCGTCTTCGTTGAGAGTTGAATATTGACTTTTTTTATTACGGCTCTGTTCGGTCTTTTATACAATCGGTTTCTTTGTCTGGAAAGTAGTTTATTGTTTACATTCTTTTAGGGTTAGTTGGATCTTATCTTATTGCTATGCGGATGTGCGTGATAGTTGGCCTGATCACAGGATTCCCTTACCATTTTCGTGTTACATCCTGTCGTACCGATTCAGGCAAGTTTTGCACTGCAGCGCTACTAGTGATGAAAATTGCCACATCTACTTCGAGAATTATTAATTGAATTGAACGTAGCGGTACAGTCCTTCATCAATAAAGGAATATTACGATTTAAAACAACGATTGATGAAAATTGAGATAAAAATTCATATTTATTTAAAATTTATATTTATTTATTTAAATTATATATCTGATTATTTATGAATCTAAGATTCGGTCAATCAGAAAAAGATATATAAACGCGACGAAAAGCACTCACACACAACATTTTTATATTAGAAAGTTATCGAATGTTATCTTAATCTTATCTTATTCTAATAAAGATCTGTGAAATTGTAAAGTAGTTAACAATTAGTGGCCTTTATTTCGCGTGTGGATTTCAATTTCAAAAATTCGGATCTCAGTTTATTATGTATCATTCTGTTATAAATATTAGCCTTAATTTAGATTCAAACTTAGTTAACTAATTTATAACGTTATTTGCGCAGTAATTTATAACGCAATTTTATATATTTTTCAAACAAACAATATCATACATGAGTTGAGTTGGTCTCAAATGCCATGAAGAAAAATATAAACTTTCGTTCCATTTGATCTTAAAATTTCACCCATCATTCGACCTGTAAAAATATAATTTGCACCACGTAATGTATTCTTTACTAAATTTGTAAAAACATTTCTTTAATCAATTTTGCGAGACATATAAGGACATGTGCCGTATATATGTTTGTATTTTTCATTAAACCTTTATAAAATATTAAAGATTTATATTAAATAAATAACAGTTTTGTTATTGTCGCAATATTAGTAGGCAAAGTAGTTTATAGAAAAATTTTGAATAATATTTTAATTAACAAGCAATTTTTAATTAATGAATTATAGAATTTATGTTATTTATCATAATCAATGCACTGCATAATTATAATAAAATTGTTAAAAATTTAAAATAAATTTAAATATATAATATAAGTA
>KQ435692.1:1708864-1720010 GCA_001276565.1 Melipona quadrifasciata | reverse complement strand
TATAAAATATAAAATATAAAGTGTAAAATATAAAATATAAAATATAAAATATAAAATATTTAAATTCATTTAAAATCTAAGCAGGACAATTTTTGTACAAAGATATTGTCTTGTATCTGTCGAGTAATTCGTAGAATATTCATATTGTACATAAAAAATGAACAAAAATAATAAAAACAAATTATAAATAGTCCATTTTTGCTTGTATTAGTTTTTAATTTGAAAAAGTTAGAGTTAAGCTTCAGATTTTTGTGTTTGAAATGAATATTTTGCAGAATATGAATTTGAATGCAAATAATTGGTAATAATTGCTGGCAGTCAATTCCGTTTGAAATAATTCATAATACATATACACTATATTTATATGGTTCAAATTCTATAATCGATAGCGCACCGAAGCGGGAGGCTATCGAATAATAACGTAATGCTATTTTTGTTAACTTTGCTCCCTTTTACAGCCTCCTGAACGATGCCACCCTTTAACTTTCAGAATAACCTATACGTTCAGGTTACGTACATTTACACATATGAATTATCGGGAGAGGAGAGTATGAGATCGTATTCGCGAACGAAAGAGTTTTTCTCTGTGAACTACAAATTAATAAAATATGAGAACGCGTTACTTATTTTCTTTGGCCGTCAAGAGAGTGAACGTGGTAGTTCTCTTTGTCGCTTTTGCTCACAGCACGAAACAACTGTGCAAGGGCGTAAGTGATACGACAATCATAGTGATTTCACACGAATTATGCATTTTCCATAACCGAGACCTGCTCGAAGGAAAAGGATTTCAAACCTAACCACAACCTATAGGACATTCATTCATTTGTGCCTTTGTAAAAAAAGTAACACAGAAACTTATCTGTTTCGTTTCTGTCGAATGCGCTCTATCATACCAATCATACATCGCAGATCAGAGAATCCGGAAAAACGGAGCCGTACTTTGGAATAAACAAACGATCGTGTGATCATGTGATTTATTCGTTCTTTGGTATCGATCTGATTACTTTCCAATCTCTCCTCGAATTTTTTCTCGGAAAACAACCGACAATCCCCGATAGACAGCAATCAGCGAATCGATAAATCATTTTAGTTCCTTTTTAATAAGAAAACTAAAACGACTAGGATTTAGCAGTGCCACTTTGTGCTTTATCATTCTGAGCCTTGTCGAATCCATCGATTAATGTTTCGATGATGAACTTAATCGTCACTTTGTAAGTACTCTCCACGTTCTCCGAGTATCGATCTTCTAAAGTTCGCTTCACTGCTTCTAAGAATGGCTGCTCAATTTTCTGAAAATAAAATTCATTGAAATATCAAATAGGTATATATAATTAAAAAATAAATAAAATTGTTATCGTAAAATTGTTACGTTATTTTACTTGGCATATAAGCAATATAACTGTGCTTAGACAATATTCATTTATTTTTATAATCGAGTAATTTAATAATTCGATAAGCCAGAAGAAAAAAGTTGTTATATTTCCATGTGTTGATCGAATTAATATTCATGAGAAAACAATTAGACAAATTATAACAGTTAGACTGCGGAACTTTACACATTTATAACAAATTTTAAAATGTAAAATTGCACAGAACGCGCGTAATATAAAAATGAATATATAAAATATCCAAAGTATACTTGCTATGATATTTTGTAGTGCTATAAATACAATAAATATTGCCATAAAATAATCTTATATGTAAGTTTCATTTTCTCAATTATATTCTTATATTTTTATGAATCTGCATAAAAATCTGTAGTATAACAATAATATTTCTAATAAAATCATGTAAAATATTAGGTAGAAGTTTTATTAGAATTTTTTTATTAGATACACCTTCGTATTTAGCTCTATATTTCATTACGTATAATATATTCATGAAATATTTGACAATAAACATGATTTACCACACATGATGTATATATTACACTCTCCAACGTGAATATGCAAGAAACATGCATAGCATGCATCTTTCCGGCTTTGTTTCGGTGAAATAAGGTATCTTTTACTTTCAGCGGCGACGACGCGACAGAATGCATTCTTACTCCTCCGAAATTGTCTACAGTTTATAGTAATGCTAGGGTAGGGTGTCGACTATAATAGAGACAACATTTGAAACACGGGAAAACCAGTAAATAGAAACCAGAAAACTTTTTGTACTATTGTTAACGGAAAATTGTTGTACAAAGGAAAATAAGGCGATCAAAAAATTTCATATGATACTTCTCATTAATTCAATATCAGATAAAATCTTGAGATTAGAAGATTATATTAAAATTATCAATCTAACCGCTTTATTAAGCTATAATAATTTTGAGCAAATGATCAACAACCATTGTCCACGTGACGAAACTTTAGTACATAAATTAAATAATAACGTATTAACTAGGCAATTTATTTTACATTAATAATATGTTGATATTATTTTTGGATAATGATAATATTGAGATTGCGATAAATATAATTATAATAGAATTTTAGAACTACAATAAATCGAAAAAATTTCTTTTTACGAGTTTACCCAAAAATATTGTGGATTAAAGTCAGGAATCTTTGTATGCGTAGCTCCGACTTGATGAAGACAGCTCAGGAAATCGTCCATATTATCAAGTCCTCTGATACTTTCGTCTAGAGCAGTCATTACTTTTTCCGCGTGTTTCCCCAATTCTACCATATCGAAACGTTCTTCTTTTGATTTCAAGTCTAGAAATCGTGAAAACATTTGGACCAGTTCTTCATTTTCTTCGAACAACCTGTAATTAGTGAGAAAAAAACTTATAAAAAAACTTAATCTTTTAATCTTCTGTTTTATTTGCCGTAAATTTGAATAATTATTTTATAATTAAAACTATTATGCATGTGAAAATACATGCGAAAAGTTGCATAACACTTTCAGATAAGACGCATAATTAAACACTCTACAATACAATCATGAGATAAGATGAACATTAGAATATTAAGAAAAATTTGCAATATGATCACAATCAATATTTTTAAAAAGAAGAACTATTGAAAGTTTTATTTTTCAAAAAATGGAGTCAATAAACAATAAAATACTTTGACTAATTTATTGTTAATTGTGAAAAGATACTTTAAGTCACTATAAAAAAGAAAAAGTATCCAAAGTTAGCATTGTTTTGCCATGAGTTTCTGATAATCATGTTAATAATTACATTCTAATTTCTTTTTTTTTTATCTCGTTAATCGATATGACTGTATTTTCAAATAAAACCGTATTTCAATTTTTTATCAACGACAAGGAAAGGTACTTTGTTTTTCTTCAAATACTCTTTGAATTCTTTGAACGCGTCGTAAATCTTGAATTTGACCTTTAAAGGATAGAAGCTTTTACGATATATCTTGTACTTTCTCAAAAACTTTCTGAAACTTGGCTTGCAACAACAGTTGCAATTGGTTTCGTAAGATTGAAATTTCTTTCCCACATCCTGTTGAGTTCATAGTAACATTATTCGTGATAAAAATAGAAATTTATGATAAAGACTTAATTTGACGTTTAATCTTAATATTATACAAATCTATAGAATATCTATAAATATGAATTTCATTCATTTTTCTAACCACTTGTTTATCATTACGATTATTTTATTTTTTATACGTACAGTAAGGAGCATAAGACAATGAAAAATTATCGATGTTGTTATAACTTCATAAAAGAAAATCATACAAGAATCTTTCGATATCATTTTAAAGCGTAAAGCTTTTATTTTAATTGTTCCAAGTTCGTTTTCTAAAGATATTTTACATCGTGTAATGAATGAAAAAGTAAAAATATTTTTATTCTCAAAAATTGTAAAAAAGCAAACATCGGTAATTTCGTAACTTAAAATTTTCAACAATCTCTTAAAACTTAATGTATGATTAAAAATCCTGAAAAAGACACGAATTCGGAACAGTGAAAACAAAAGTTTTACGTTTTGAGATTAAATGACAACAGATAATTATATAATTCTTTTTAACAAAGTTATAAAAGTTTGAGGTATCGATAATTTTTCATTTAAGTTGTAATTGTGGTGCAAAACTGACTCCATGAAAACAATTTATATTTATCAGAATTGATGGTTACAAAATTATGAAATTTTTTTTGAAAAGCCAAAACGTCTTACAAAGTTTTTTTTTTTATATTTTACATGCAAACATTAGACAAGGTATTATTAATATTAAAAATCCATATGTCTACTCAATTTTGCTCATCACTGTACGCAAAACTACAAAATTAAAAAATATGATTTGCAAATGCTTTAAATTATAATAAGATAATAGATTATTCAAATCAAGTCTGTTCAGAATGATCGAATTTTTTGAATAGTCGAACGTTTCATATTTTGAATGTATGAAATGAGTTTTATTATTTTTTATTATCATTTTATTTCATTACTATAATCATAAATATGAAAGAATATAATTCATTACATAATATATATTTTTTATAATATACTTTCTAAGCTGCCAAATTGCTTATTTATTTTCAAAGTTATTAATTACTGCCTATCTAATTTCTGTTTGGAAACCAATGTTCGAATAACTGATATTCGGATAATTAGTATCAAAATAATCGAGATTCTACTGTATCTATTTTACTTTTATGAAACGAACATTTCGATTTCACTAGATTTCGTGAAAAAATTTTGAAAGAATGAAGATTATTTTCTTAAACGCAATTATATTTAATAATGAAAGAATAAACATTCAAAAAACGGTCGTCACATTATTGTATAGCATTTTTAAAAAAACTTTTCGTCTTATTTGTATTTTCCTTTTGTTCCATTTTGTTTCTACATTTAATTAGTCGCTGTGCGGCCATAAACTTGTCTTGCCAGCATGTTGTACTTCGTTTTCTTAAATTCTTAAGAGTCAGGGTAAACAGACGAAAGAACCAACACGGCGGAGCCACCAAATTGGCTTAGAGCTTAGGACCTTGAGCGACTAAAATCTTTAGTTTCAACTCTCTAAGAGCTCGTTAAGCCTGTGAAAATCTTGAACAAGCTTAAGGATTTAGTTGTGGCAAACGTATGTAAATGTAGATATTATATTGTAAACATTGGTGTTGAAGTAAATCGTATTTCTGTTATTGTTAATTATCAATAAGGAATAGATATAATAATGCATAATAGTGCCTATATTTATATACTGTTTTTTGCATTATAATTGCAATATAACGATGATAATTTCATAATATATTTCTATAGATATCATACATTACACACGTATTTGATATGTCTTAAATGAATACAATCGATGGTAAGAAACTTAGATAAGACCCTCGAGGCATGAATAACTCTTGAGAGGTAATTACATATTGACTTTGACGTTCCATAATCGATCCATCAAATTACTCTGCATATAGTATAGATGTATAGTCTTAGAAGATATTAGGAGAATTCCTTGAAGTTTAGCTTAAATGTGAATTATAGCTTTAAATGTGGACAGTTAAAAAATGAAATAATACGGAAAAAATTTAATTGCAAATTTACAAAATAAATTATTAAATTAGAATCAAGAGAAATAGATCTATTACCTCTCGATATCCAAACAGGCGTCAATGTATAACGTGCATGTAAATGATAAAAAATTGTTTCTATTTGTGTTATAAACGTTGAATACATCAGTGATCAACAGTAACTGTAAATTATGAAAGTTATCAATTCGTAACTTATAACGGTTATCAACGGTCATTCTTCGCTTCTAGTGGTTGGTTATATAAAACATTCCCCAAATGTTTGAATAGCCTTTGTAAGTAATAAATTCTTGACGCGACACTTTTTTTTGGCCGCCCGACAGAGAAAGTAGAGCATGCACTACTGTTAAAAAGAATGGATCGTATCCAGCAAATGTAGTGGTATCAATCGCGGAAAAGAGTGGAGATTTCGTCTGTAGGTGCGATATTTATTACTTCCAAGATAAAAATATGTAAATTATAGCTTTTTTTAATGAATTTAGAATTTAATATATTTTTTCTAGCATATTAATTAAATAAAATAAATTGCCTGATACACTTAAATATATTTAAAACTAAATTTTTGCAAAATACATTTTGCAGCTTTGAAATGCTTGTTTTTGTGGAGAAAAAAATGTTACAAGACTATCTTTGTTTATTATGATTTATAAATAAATCTAGCATGTATTAAAAATACTTTCTTTTATTTCCTTGTTATTAAAAGATTCGTGATTAAGCCACAAGATTCGTGATTGTTAAAAATTGATAAAGTAAGAGAAAGAGAAATGAATCAACTATGAATGGGAAAGAGAGGGAGAGATGGAATCAGACAGGAAGGAGTGAAAAAATTGGTTAAAAGAAAATAAAGAAACTCATTAACAAATATTCGCGATGGAGACAATAGAAGCAAGTGCAGGATGAAAAAGATAGGAGATAAAGATTAACAAAATTAAAAGAAGAAAAGAAGGAATGCTCAATTTGAAAGCGGACGAAAAATAGCAGAGAGAATGAAGAAAAATGAAGAAACGGGATAGACTCATTTTCACGTCGACTCGTCTAGAATTGCATGAGTGCACTATTTCTGCACTTGGTCACGTGAATAGTTTGAAAATGCCAATACGAGGAAGTCCATTGTCCATTAACAGGGATAGAAGCAGAAAAACAACGGTCGCCTACGTTTCACGTCGCAACTTTCAATCCTTGAGCGTTCATAAACAGAAAAAAATAAATGTAGCTGCGTATCATTTATTTGCTGTTAATCGCTATTTGTTACATTTGATGTTTTGCAAATATTTCGTTCGAAAACCGTCATAAAACTGTAATCGATACATCGATACTAGAGATAAAGAGTAAAAAATTCCGCTATAACCAAGGAATTTAATTACACGTTCCAATAACAATTTATTTTCCAGATACCAGTTGCATAACAATAACTTTGCTTACCACTTCTATATTACATTTGTCCAAATGTACAGTTTCTGTTCAGAGGGCATAATAATAAAACCTGATGAAAGAGAAGTCCACGTAAAAAAAAAATAAACATAAATTGAAAATAAAGACAGTAACATTTTTCCACTCAAAGCTTCGTTTCCCAATAATGAGTCAATGTCGAAAATTTTTATCGAGTACTTACATATATTTACTGTGGATATTTCATCTATTTATGAACATAAACAATATGATGTCTTGATATTCGAATATTGTTCGGTTCACAATCAGTCTGTTGTTGGTCTTTGTCGAAACGACTATATTAAGACAGTAATTAAGAGTACACGAACACGATATTCTATATTCTATATGCTAAGTATATATACATATGTGTTAGGTACGTGGAGCGAGTATATAATTATCCGATTCGCACACTTGTAATTGAGGCAGATAGTAAAATCTGGTGAAATATTATAAAAGATTAATACAGATTCCGATATAAGACCGAAGACCGCGATAAGTGGACTGTATATTTTATGAGTAATAGATTCGCGTGGATCGGACGTGGCACGAAATTATAATTAACTAACTGATTAATTCTTAATGACTATTTTACGTAATAACAGTAGAAACAGCAATAATATCTGAAATATGGTGGTATAGCAGAAGGACTGGCTATAAGGCTGACGACGGGCCTGTTCTATAGGAAAATGATGGCGTATACTTACTTGATTAATTACTTTGAATCGCGAGGCTAATTTTGATTGCCTTTACGTAATTTCTCTAAAAACGATGATATTAAACATTGATAGGATGATCGATTCTACCGTTTTTTAGAGGACGTTAAACGTACAGGCATGCGGGTCAACGCTCGTGAAAGAAAACACTAACTATCCCGTCACAATAGCTAAGATAAAGCGTGGTAGACGTTAGAATTTCTTGTCAACATGAAAAACGGGCGAGCTATTGTCCTTATCCAAAAATAGAATAATAAATTATTTCACGTGGATAAGAACTGTAATGTCTTTTATACATATAATTCTGATAACTAGAATTATGGCAAAAAAAACCCGAATAACATGATTGATAGAACAGCTAAGAAGAAAGAAGGGAATAAAAAGAAAGCAAAAGATTTTCCCAATAAAAAAATAGAGAAATAAATTGTATCGATAAATTGAAAACCTTCGATAAAAATGATTTTTTAAATGATAGATATATATATACCTGTATTATGTAATAAGCTAGAAACATGCATGTAGTTCATATATCAGTACGTATAATTGTTCATATAATAGGAGTCTCCTGATTTTTCGTTCATATAATAAAAGTTTCATTTCAAATAAACGGATTTATCCATCAAGAGATCATTTGATCAGATAGTAACTTGAATTTGATTCAAATAAATGAAGTCCAAATAAAGTTCTACTATATTTGTTACACAAGGTCTTATGCAACTAGTAGTATAACCAGGCAAAGAATAATTCTATAGTACAGGTAAAAATAACATACTTAAAATTTTGTTTTCGAGAAAATTGATCAAATATTTGAATTTAATTAATTCCAGATTAGATAGGAATGAATAGTCGATAAAATATTATTTTACGTACAAAAATAAATGAAAAATATAGAACGAAATTTTTTTTATTTATTTAAGATTTCGCTTCTAAGAAAACAGACTTTTTATAGTTGAGATTTAAGATATATGTTTTTGATAAATTTTTCAGATCAGTTTAGAATTAATCAAATTCAAATATGTGAGATTGGGAATTCCGGGAAAGGGCCTGAGGCTTTCTCTAGTGCCCAGCAGTCGCCGCCTGAGTGTCATCTGTTAGCAGATGATAGCAAGAATTGGGCCTGTGACCTGGGAGTGTTTGTTCTGGTTTTCCAGGTCCTGGCACTTGAAATATTTTAGGCTATGACTGCGTTGGTATGCATGTATGTGTGAACGATAAATGTTTCGTGTGAATGAGGAAGAATCAAACAGAGTAGTGAGCCACGATCGCGAAAAGACAGAGAGTAGCGAGCCGCGAAAGCGGAAATACAGAAAGTAGCGAGCCTTGAAGTGAAGTGAGTGAAGAGATAGCGAGTTTAGCGTGTTTAGCGTGTTCAGCATAAAGCATATTTTAGACTATAGCTTTAATTTTAATTCTTATTCTCAATAAACTCTTACTTTCAATAAACTATATCACATTGTTTTTCAATAAAAATTCCTACAAACTGGGATCTCACCGAGATTCCTACAAATATACACGAAAAATCTTCAAACTTAATTTTCTCAAAAATGAAGTATCAACTGAAAAAATTTTTTATTAAGCAAGGAACAATTATTTGGTTTTGTTTATATCGCCAGTTACATGACGCGCTGTATATCTAATTTAAACACACAATAAAAGAAGAGGACAAATTTCAATTCTATTCATTTAATATATGTATGTCTATCATGTTCTTAAACTTTCTAGAATTCCTTTAAATATTATTTAATCATTTTTAGTTTAATCATAATTAGCATGATGTTGTATTGAATATAGTTTGAAGATATGGAAATCATGGTTGGTTTAAAAGATAATTCCATCTGTGAGTATATAAAAAGCAGTTTTAGAAATATTTTTAAATAAGAGTTTTACTTTTAAATGTTGTAAAGTTTATTGGCAAAAGAAAACTGTTACATATGATGTACTAAATTTCCATTTTTCCATTTCAATTTTTCTGGATGAATACATTTCTTAGTATATCTTTCTTAGTATTTTTCTAAGTACATCTTCAAAATCTTTGTACGTAAAATGTACATAAAGAAGATAGAAAGAATGATAGTTTTCAGTGAAATTTTCTGCATTTTGAATGCCTTGCTCCGTGGTTGATTATATAGATTTAGGAAAGGTCGAATCTGTACGGTTTTCTCTTCGATCCACGATAAATTATTTCAGGCCCTTTGTAGTCATATCCTGTACGCTCTAGTTACGCGGAGAATGCATCAATATCAGGAATCTCATAATTCAATAACAAGTGGATAGATAAAGATAAAAAATAAAGAGAGTGAAAGAGATGAATGCACGTAACTGAAAGAGTAGCAAGTAAACGAGAATAATGGAATCACTGTCATTTATTACTGGTTAATTGGAGTTAAAAATACCAGTTTATCGATGGTACACAATATTTACAGATTCACGATGGTAATACGTTCATCTCTATAATTCGATTTTTCGTCGCTTAAAAAGCTAAAGAGAAAATAAAGAAATTCATTACAACTTTTCATTCCAATAAAACGACATATAATAAAATACTGAATGGAATTGCAAATTGATCAAGATATCAAACAAATTACAGTTATAAGCATAATCTTTTCATACAACCGTAACTAAAAATATATTCGTAATAACGATTATATTCGACTTGATTGTTTGTATTATACATATATATATATATTAAACACAATTATCGATTAATTACTTTGAATTAATAAAGAATCGATGGTCATTGTTTACATTTTGATTTTGAAACATAGAGTTAGCAAAATTTATGCATTTATTTTGTTAATTTATAATTTTTAAGCAAATGTTATATTTTCTATGTTTTAAGTAAAATCAATGAAAGAAAAGAATTCATTAATGGAATAATTAAAAATATGACCCCTCCCCCAGTGAACGATACTATTTATATAGCTTGCAACTGTAAAATAATTCACTATTTTCATAAATATAATCAATGATTCTGTCCTCTCTTTTGAAACATTTTAATTGTTTGTCGTCTATTGTTCGGCTAATTAAAGTTTCGAATATTTGATCGAAAACTAAATTGCGGAAATTGTATGCGATACAATTTAAAAAAAAATGAAATGAAATTGGCTAAAATGTCGTGTCAGTGATGCGTGCGAATTTCATTCTAAGACTGAAATCGATTAAAAAAGCAGAACCGAGTGGAATACCGAACACAAATAAAATCTAATATTGGATGACGTGTTATAATGGAGATTTAGAGTCTAATTCTTACCTGAATTATCAATTTTACTCTTATAAGTGATATATAATGCTGTTCATATGTAGAAAATTATTTAGAACTGCATGTAACATTGAAGGAGCTCCTTTAAATCTATAAAATAATTTCATAATTTACGATATAATTTCGATTCTGTCAGTTTCTTTAACAGGTTGACCGCCAGCAAGGAGTTTCCTAATCTTCAAACGATACTAATTCCTAAATGTTATTATAATTTATATTATTTTGTTTTAGAATATATATTAGAATATATATATTTAATAAATTA
>KQ435692.1:1694512-1708691 GCA_001276565.1 Melipona quadrifasciata | reverse complement strand
AGTATAAATTTATTATAAATTTATTATCAATTATACAAAATTCTGGAGAATTCTAAGAAACTGTGATTGTCAGACACATACACAGTGTATGTATGCTGACACTTATTGTCAGCAGCATCCGAACAATTCAATGATGACAGTCATACATATAGTACATAATGTATGTACTATACATTAGTATAGTATAACTAATATAACATGGCGATCAACATATTAACATTGTTTGAAATCTCTATTTTCAACTTTCATTTATCAATATATTTATGTTATACAGACTATTACAGACAATTACAGACTATATAGACTATTTGATAGACCGATGGAAACCTTTCTGAACCCGTTTCTCATTCGAATCCCAAGACAACCTGCGAGACAATTTGTGAATAGTCGCTTTCTCAACGAATTCTCTACACAACTTAGACTGACGTAAATACGTCAATTACGCTCGGTTATTATACGCCAATATCTAGAAACATATTGTTCTTTCATGAACATTAGAAGGGACTGTGATAGACAAAGGGGAACTACATGTGTTTGACAGAGAAAAAATTGGTAGGTATCTGTCGACGATCGAGGAAAAGAAGAGGCAGACGAAGCAGCTGATTGTGCGATTGAATTATCATCAAAGGTCTTGTTTCGTAAAATTGATCGATAATTTTATTAATTTGAGGATTTTCTTTTTTAAGTATGTATCGATTTTTTCCTTTTTTTAGTTCAAATATGATGAACATGATGGATATGGTATATTTTGATAATGAATATGACATGTCATCCGTTTTATAAATATTTACTCATTTAATTGCTCTACAATACAAACAGATTAACCTGTACTCTGTAGAAACATATTAAATATATTAATTTCTATTCAAATATAAAATATAATCATATCTATAAATTTATGTATCAATGTTTTATATAACATATAATACATATATACAGAGTAAATAAAAAACATTCTTAAACCAATAACAATGAAAAATTGTCAATTATTTGTTATAACTTTTTAAAAAAATATCATATAACAATCCATTTGATCTCATTTTAAACCATAGAGACATTACTTTGACTATCCTCAGTTTGTTTTTTTCAAAGATAATTTCGACACTATGTAACGAGTGGTAGGATACTTTTTTTCTTTAAAGTTGGTAAAATTTTCTAAAACCATTGAAAATTTTCTTTTGTGACTGAATTCACCATTACTTTGAAAATTGAAGTCGTTTCTTCGCAGAAATTCTTTAGAACTTGCTGTACGATATTTTTTCACTGTTTTATTCAATCTTAAATATTACTTAAACGACAGAAATTTTTAAAATCGAATAATGTCGTCGAATAATAAAAGAGGTGATTCTAATTTTCACGACTAGGGTGGATCTAATTATGAAGAAAATTTAAGTAAAAATAGTAAGAAAAGTTTGAATTTTCACAATTTAAAAAAAAAAGCATCCTTACTTTTGCATCCGCTACATGAAAACCATCTTAGAAAAAAAAAACGAATTTAGAATTCTTAGGAAACTTTATATTTTAAAATGAAATCGAACAGATTATTATATGATAGATAATTTTGTTACGAAATAAAAAGAAAATTAAATTATTGAAAACTTTTGATCGTTATTGATTCAGTTATGCTCTTCATTTTGTGTATGAAGTTTCTACACTATGCATTCGAATATTTTCGTGAGCTGTTGTGTGTCCTACTTTAGTTTATCTGAATTGATTAAAATTGGAAAATAAATAGCATTAGATTCTGTTTTCAAAAAGAGTGTCTATTCGTCTCTGATGTAAATAGACATTTCAAAAAATGTACACTCTTTTGGTATTTTTCTATTTAAGATATTGAATTTGAGGAAAATTGTTGAGTCTGATACTTCTAACAAGTAATTCAATTATAGTTCAAGAGGAAAAGGTCAAATTTTTTATTTTCTTTCCATTATCTATTCTTATTCTTCCGTTGTCTATAGGTATTCTTTGTTAATGCAGAATAGTTTGTTGTATCAATTATTTTTCTACATAATTCATACGTTCATTTAAAAGAAACATTCGGATTTTAATCTGTTAGTGCAATTTTTGATTGTTGTATGTGTATTATTGTTATACCAGTGCCCAGCCATAAAAGTTTTTGATATTTAAAAAAATTTATTAATTAAATGGCAATTATGAATGTTCCGAATTTTTTTTCATCATTTCTTTTTTTATATTGAATCATAAATCTCCCGTGTTTTTGAAATTTGTTCTGAATTGATATGATGAAAAATCATTAATCGTTTTGTAGATTACTAGCATGTAGATACATACATAAAAACTATGAAACTAAGAAATTAATGAATTATAGTATATATTTACAAATAGTAGGATATTATAGTTGATGATAGGCATATGAATATGATAGGTATAGTATATGAATAATTTGCAAACTATTTCACATTTTCATTTCTGCGGAAACTTGAAATTTTAAATATGATTTGCGTATTTACAAAATTATAAAATTTTGTTCTAAATACGTGATGTTCTTTGTAAATATACATTTGTTTCCGTTGTTCCATTCAATGATAATAATAATTGATATATATTATACGAAAACTATTAACCCGAGTAAAGGAAGTTCTAAATTTTTTACTTTGTTTAGATAATGGTGAACGGAATAATATTTTGTGTATAATAAAATATCTCTGACGGATTATATAATGTATGTACATATGTTGTAACGATACTCGGATTAAGTTCTCACAAGTATTTTGTGATATAAAAATATCGGAGAATTTTGAAATTTTGAGAATCACATTTTTTTTTTAACACAATTGTAAATTGAATTGTAATTGATTTAACCTTAGAATTGTTTTCGAATCCTACATATTATATGTTTATTTTTATATAGTATAAAATGAAGTCCCGTATAAACGTTTTGTCTGTCTATTTGTATCTACGCAACTCAAGAATCGTAATAGAGTATTTTTCGGGGAGTATTTAATGAAACATTAATAAATAGTATAAAATACACCATACAATACGATACGATATAATACAATACATAATTAAAGGAAATTGAGCAGTTGAAGAAAAAATAACTATCTGACTTTTTGTGAATAAATTGGCTTAATAATGTGTCAATAATTGAGTAAAATGATTCACATACTAAAATAATTCTATTGGGATGAAATAATTCTATTGATCTAATGAATACAGTACTGGCATGTGAATAAGCCAAATTTATGCTACTAGCTTAAGCATTTAAAATACTATGGCATAGGCAATTTGGCAATCTGTGAAATTACTTTAGAAAAACTGTAAAATATATAAATTATAATAAGTTATTACAAATAAGTTATAACAAAATAACAAAGACATCTATAATCTCATACCATATAGATTACATGGGCAAATAATATCAAAATGAAATTGAAACATCAAACTTCTTTAAATCTATCATTTTTTGCACTTGTATAAACATCAAAATTAATTGCCTATAAAAGTTTACTTTTACTTAAACTTCCATTCCAATTTAAGATGTCAAATTCTTATAAATTACATGCATTAAATTGTAATACCGACTCATATGCATAGATGGTATATCAAAAAATAAAAAAAAAAAAGAAACAAGAAAGGCCAGTGTTGTGGACAGGAACAGGAACAGAAACAAAAAATAACACTGACCATCTTATTCTGATGTCTCCTACCATATGCGCTGAAATTAGAGCACTATTTACTCTATTTACTTGTATATACACACTGTTTATACAAATTTCTGTTTTAAAAAATTCGTTCTGAAACATGATTAGTGTTATCTTGGAAACTCTTATGTACATCACATGATACTTTCGAGAATTCGAGCCCAATCCCGAAAAAATTCCCAATCCGACTCGAATCAATCTGACATTTTCGGGTTTTCACATACCTCTAATAAGAGGAAAAAGTCGAGATATGGAAATCAATGAACATCTACTCTTTGGAAATGGGTGCGTTTGACGCTGATGGTGTCCTTGAAGAGCTTAAACGTTCATCTAACGGCGTAATAGCGCGTGACGCGAGTTAGTGCGATATATTATACCTCTGAAAATATACGGCGTACCGCGATGTTTTCTCGAGTTATGGTTCAGGAAGAAATTTTCTGGAATAAAACCCTGCTTTTTATTCATTAAAATTTGTAAGTATTTTTTCACAGCTAAGATTGCCATGAAATTCCCAGAGAAATTGAAATGGTTAACGACGTTGAATAATCAAATAAGAAAGTTTAGCGGGAAAGCTTCACGTTGCTGAAAATGAAAATTGCGAACGAAGAGTAAGCTGCAAGAATTCCGACAAAAAATAAAAAAATTGAAGAGTTTCGAATTAAACGATGATATTAAGTAATAGTAAGTCATTTAATACAATTTTTATTTGTATGTTAGAACTAGCGCTCACAAACAATACACTTAACTAACCCTTGGACTTTTTCTTCGTTTCTGTTACATCTTTCAAGAATAGCATGCTTGGCTATCCAGTTCAATTTGGTTATTTATTATAATTAGTATTAATTTAAATGAAAGATTAATTTTCTTACTCACAATTCCTCATATTTAGCTTAGCTTATTGACTTTGTATATCCGCTGACTTTTCTTTCTATATTTTGCTATTTTATTTTTGCATCCTTTGTAGCTTTTTTATTCCGTATAAATAAATAAATTAACTATCTAGATACTCTGGCTGATTTTTACTATAGTATGAAATAACATGAGTAGGAATATAAATACAATAGTAAGAGTTGAAATAAATGAATACAGTAAATCTTAGTAAATCAATCAGTAATTTCAAATTTAGTAAATTTACTAAATATGCTTTGAATTTGAAATGAAAGATATGTGAGTGAAATAACTAAATTATTATTAATAATTAACTGTCGGATAAATAATTTTATAATTAATTTTTTTTCATTGAAAACAGCAAGAATGATAATTCTGTCGATGATATTTCATTGTCTTTTACATATTCCTCTCTGAGGAAATGTTAATCTGTTCGTAACTGTTATTTTTATCCATCGTATATCAACATGGATATTGTAATTGAATAAAAGGGCAGATAAGATCAGCCCAAGGAGGATACTGATTGTCTTTTTTCTGATATCGTAGTTACTTCATATCAAATCTCATATTTATTTTATTGAGCATCTCTTAGGAAATTCGTATATAATTTGTGACTTCTTTCTCATTAAAATCATATAATAATGCGTTCTAATGCAATCGGAGAAATGTTAAATTATTGTTACTCGATAATAAATGTAATTTCGTGTATAATTGATAAGTATGTACGTCTAATACTAAATATATCTAATTTGTCTTAAAATGAACATCTTTAATTTGACATTAAATTCTGCAATAAGATGATTATGATAAATTAAGTATAATTGTTTACAATGTTAATTTCGACGAATTAATGATATTAACGGACAACTTTCATTACTTAATTACAATTATATTTGGTCGTTTTTTTGAAAAAATCATCTATGAACAACAAAATATTTTATCTCTTACATAGTAAATTCTGTTAGTTGCTTTTTTTATTCTATGTACATATATACATTTCAACATTGCTTTATTTCTCTATTTTTCTAAAATCTATTAATTGCACAAAGCCATGTGTCTGTCTTATTTGTTTCTCAGTTTGAGTAACATCCTTTATAGTTATAATTCTAATAAAATTTTTCTTACACTTAATATGTATAAATTAATATTTATGTACAATTAATATTTATTACAAACCTTAGAAGCATAACGACACCAGTCGTTTCTAATTTTCTGGAGACTGCTTTCCAGCTAGCCATAACCGTAAATTTCTGTTTCGCTGTTAACGGAAGCCGTGGGTCTGTAGTAGGTTGATTCGGTGTCGCTAATTTGCTAAGTTCGCAGCCCATGTCGAATAACGATGATGTGTTTCTTTTTTTCCGGAAACAAAGAACCACCAATACACTAATCCTTTTCTTGCTTTGGCGAGCAATTATTATACTATTTGTCCGGATCAAGCTTTCGAATCACCCCTATATTAAGCTCCGTTAATCTCTGACTCGTGTCGATGATGAATCGACAGATGCCCTACGGAAATCAATCCGGCCAAAAAACGAACGAGCACTTTAATCAAGCAACTACAACCAGCTGTCTTCTCACCGTTTCATCAAATCACTCGCGTTAAAGCGTTTCACTGGATTCCTGTCTCGAAGTAGGATTTAAGATCCTAAGAGAAAAGAAGAATCCTTCCAGACCTTGCAGTCTAATTCTTCGTTCACTGCTTGATTACCACTTTACGAATAGTCAAAAAATCTAACAATGTTTTGTTTTATCACTGATGTTCTATTTAAAGTTATTGTAGTCGTCGAAATTGGAACTGCTACGTCGTAGATGAAAAGTTGAAATCCATTTGCTCTTTGTCGAATACCCGTTCTCGATAATTTTCCGTTTAAAGCTCAGTCAAAATACGCATCGAAATTTGCGGAAAATTTGTTTTTTCTCTTCTTCGATAGGATTTATCTTTTCCAAATCTTACGATAAATTAAAATAATAACGAACCATATATGTTGATAAAGTTTCTCTTTCGCCTTCATTGAAAACAACTGCGTTGAAATATTCTACTGAGAATAAATTGCGTGGTAATGATAGTAAAAAATACGTATTGATAGTGGAAAAACGAGAGGATAGACATTTCTAGAAGGGAAAGTGGTAAGTTACGAGAAGGAAAAAATAAACATACTTAATTCTTTCCAATTTCTATTGATATCTAAATAACGTGAGTACCACAGATATTTTTATTTGTTCAATAACATATGCAAACCAATAGCGTATACATTCTAATAGCATCGATAAGTTGTTTTTTGTTCCATGATATTAGCAGTAATAATACTAGCGTTTTAATTATTTTTGAAAAAATGTATTTTGCGTTGTTTGAGTAATTGATCAGAATGGAAAGGAAAATACAAAAATAAATCATTAATGTCACCACATTATACATTTAAGGTACAGTGTAAATAAGAGACGAATCACAAAAATTACATTTAAATATTTCCGTTACTTGTTGTGTCATAGAACTCCCAAGACAGTTCCACTATTTCGAAGACTATCTATGATCATAGATCATCTTTTTAAGTCATTTTAGGTCATAGGTCATTTTTCTCAAGGTCACCTTTTTATAAGTTTTCAAAATAAGTGCATATTTAATTTTGTCGTAAACATAGTGAAGAGAGAGAGAGAGAGAGAGAGAGAGAGAGAGAGAGAGAGAGAGACTAAAGTGGAAATTTAAAGGCTGTTGATTTGACGTGAGAAAAGAAAAAATATTTTCACTACTAAATACTCAAATATAATAACTTATGCTTAAAACCTTTTAATCGAAATCGATTTCCTGAAAAATTCATTTTTTTTAATAAATATTTCTCTTTTAGGGAATTAAATTTTTGTCAATATCATGCATTATATATTCATAAACATATCTGATTAATAAATATGATTATAAAAAGAAGATGAGAAAGAAATAACTACTTCTCCGTGACCTTAATAAATTCGTAAAATGAAAGACTATATGATGTTTTATTTAGAATCTGACCAAAACTTAAATATCATAATGTAGATTAGATTCATCAATGAATAATAGAAAAAACACAATAAAAATTAGAAAAAATAGAAAAAGATGATTAACTTTGGAAGTTTGAAATAACAACTTGTTTCATAATTTAAATGTTATTAACTTTAGAAGTTTGAAACAACTTGTTTCATAATTTAAATGTAAAACTTCTAAAGAGATTCGTTGTCAAAGTAAAACCGAAAAGAAATAATTGGAGAAGAAAAAACAAAAGGATTGAATAAGTGGTTGAAATGAAACTTCTTCGATGGAAAAATGTAAAACTTGGAAAAGAAGCAGTAACGAAGATGAAAATGAGAGGAAAAAGAAAAAAATTTGAAGAAATAATTTAAAAAGCAGCAAAGTTTATAAAAAAGACTTTTTTGCGCGCAATGAAAGGTACAATCGGAGAAGAAACAATTTTTTCCAAAAAGCACAAATTTGCCGTGTTGCTTCATATTAGTTACTCTATAAAAATTCGTAAAAAAGCGAATGATCAATCCGGTCGATGAATCGAGTACGCGTTACACGAGTATTAACGTTTTCGAATCCAGATCTAAATGGAAATAAGAAGAAGAGAAACATCGCAAAAACAGAATAAGTGGTTATATATAACGGAACAAGCACAACGCCATGAAACTTAAAAACGAAAAAACAAATATGAATGTTCGTTTCTTTCTGTTTGATATCGAGAAAGAAATATTAAATACGTATATTATATGTACATTTAAGGAGATACATGCAAAAAATATTTATATACTTGTTCTCATTTTTTTCAAATTGTAGAAGAGATGAATTTTCTCAAATTTTACCGAACTATATACATTACCAGCAGACAAATAGAAGAGAAAATATTGAACTTGAGACATTCGCGTTACGACCCTGGCATCATGAAGTAAAATATAACTGTGATATCACCCGTAATCAAAGTTAACAATTACTTTCATAGTTACATGTATATACATTTTATGTTAAATTACAAAAATGCGTTAATATATTTATGAACAAAATTAAAAAAATAAACAGTGATTTCTCTAAATATTATAAAAAATATTTTACTCTAGATTTTTTATATTTTCGCATAATATGCATATCTTGTGCATTTAAATTTTCCATAAATGTATAAATGTCAATATTCTATATGTATTACAATTACTACAGATACACAGGCGATTTTCTTTTTATCGATACAGAATATTTTTTAAGCGATTTACAATTTAGAAATCGAATAACTTGAAAACATGGAGTTTTTTAAACGATGAAACAGTTGCACGATTATAAACACCAGTTGTTATTGTTTTCATATTTTCAAAGATTATTTGTACTTTTAATATAACGATAATTATAAAAAATAAAATCATTTCAGATTTTCTTTTATCCGCAATTTTCTAATTAAATTACTTACATTCTGTAAACATAAATAAATAGTTAAACACCTTTGAACAATAGTGTACATATGGAAACGAGAAACAAAAAACAAGAAATATTCAAAAGCAGAATTTTATCTGTTCTAAATTATCATTTTCACGATTTATTACTTTTTACAGTTAGTGACTTTATCCCAAGTATTCATATTCTTTAAATTAATACGTACGTTCAATATAAATATTTTTGGCAATTACGAGAATATAAATGCACATATCCACTTCTAAATGCACAATCCCACTTCAAATTTTAATATTTAATTCGGGTTAATTTCTTACGATAAAATTTTATAATTATTTAAGGACACGAAGAGAGTTAAATCAGTGTAACATTGAGATATTTTCTCCTGGGATAATATTAAAGCAGAAAGAAACGATAAAACAACAAATGAGAAGAAAAGAAAAATAGAAATATTAGATTAGCGAAAAACAAAAATATCCTAGTTATCGAACTTTTTAAGAAAAATTGTCCACCGTCAAATTTCTTCCTGCTTCTGATTTAAGATAACACTATAAGACAGAGGGAAAATAGAAATGTCGAAGAATCACACCTGATGGATAAACGAAACACGGTCTCCCTGATCGCCGACGCGTGTTCAAATTGTCAACCGAATCGATTCGCGTGATTTACAAGCCACGAGCCACAATTTACCCTCGGTTTTAGCAAATGCTGGCTCATTGATCAGCGGAATGCTGCTTCTGCACCCTGTTCCCTCTTCCTCATCTTGGTCGAAGGAAAAGAGAGACGAAAAAGTATGTAGTTATTGTGTGCGAGTATTTTCAACGACGCAGTCTTTCGTCAGAAGAGGTTCTCGTTTCGCGCGTGCCTGTGTATGTGTTACTCGCGAGTACAGGCAATTTCTGTCGATAAAGCCTTTTTTCGTCGTTCTTTCGTACGTAGTTCTCCCTGCGAGAATCCGTGCCACGATTTTCTAATGTGATCCCACGTTATCTTTTCTATATAGCTACGATTTATCTTTTCTATCTTTAGAACGTCTCCCGGGGCTTCGGATCGCTTACGTACTGATAATTTACACAACCATGTTGCCTTCAGCCCAGACGAGCCGAGACTGAGCCATCAGTAACAAGTGCTCAGGTCGAATACGCACATGCGCGCAGCTACCTTCACCCCCTTGTCTTTTCGGCCTTCCCTTTCAAACCCCTTTCCGCTTTCCACTTCACTCGTCCCTCGTTCTTCTTTCCGCGCCCCATCACTCTCGTCTCTCTTCTTTCGTCCGTCATCCCATACCTTTTGTCCCACTCTCCGCGATGCTCGTTCTCTTCGCAATCTCGCATTAACCTTCCTCGGTACAACCTACGACCAATTAATCGAGAACTTTGCATTTTTCTTCGAGTTTTTCTTATTCCCGAGCGTTTCCATCGCGTTACACCGGACAACCGACGATGGACAGACTAAATAGGCTAGTAAATTCAAGTGACAATAGTCTTTTCTTTTTCAAAGTAGTGAAGGTTGATTCATGATGAAAGTACACGAAATAAAATTCACTCTGTTAAGAATATGTTCTATAAAAAAGTTACACGTTTCACATAATCAAAAAGTTATATAAATGTAATCTCAGTATCAAACGAAATGAGAAAGAGAATTTTTTTTTAATTTTTTAATTACGTAACATTACCAAAAGTTTGAAAATTTAATACTGAATGAGAAGCATATAATAAATTAAGAATGCATTCGTCTTGCAACATATACCTCTTGATATATTTATTCAATATATTATAAATAGTTAGTTATCCTTCTTAAATCTCTAACAAATAAATATTTTAGTAAGCACGTGTTTCATTATTGATTATAAAATTATCTGTATAATACTTTAATGTGAAGTAAATATTCCCTTTTTTAGGGAGAATGCATTAACATTGAAGTCTATCATTAAATCTGCTACTCGCAAATATAAAAACTATTATATTACGGAATTAATTATGAATATAAATATAAATATATATATAAATATAAATATATATATATATATATTTTTTTTTTTATATATATGTATATTATACAAATACGACAAAACCGCAATGACCAGACTATTGTATATTAAAATGTAATTATCATACACATGATTATTAGACTCCGAATCTTTATGCAATTTCATAATTCGTAAACTCAATTCAATAAATGAAGCGTAAACAAAACTATATTTCTATTAAAATATAATTTTGCTTAATAAATATTATACAATAATAAACACTCACTTTTGATATTCTATTTATTTCTGCATATTTTCTTTACAAGTTTGCAAATATAGTGGAACACTCGAACTGTTAACATACCAATCCAGTCAACAAGTCCGACAGGTGTGTGTTTACGTTAGTTAAGGACGCAGGATGAGAAAATTCCCTGAAAAGGCCGGAAGATACTCTGCTCGCGAGCAACCTACCAATCAGCTGGCTTTGTGTTAATTCAACCGAAAGCCGTACGGTGAGATTTCTTCTTTTTTTGCAAAGGCCGTTTCTCAGTCAGTTTGTGACGAGGCATGGCCTTAACGTGACTTGCCTTGTGATCCTGTTCGATAAATCGATGTTCTTCGATCAATATCCTTGATACATTTGTATTCGAGAATACAAATAAGTGCGTGAAACGACACTCTGTCCCCGCTCTTCAGTTTCATTCGTATTCATCCTTTTTCTTTGATTAATCCAACTTGACTAACGATTGATTCAAAAGAACTGCGTTCGTCGATGAAATTCCGTGACAATTTGTCAAGTTGAAAACGTAATACGATACAATTATTAGCTACTGAGCTTTAAAAAAGATAAATCGTGTATGTATAAAAGTATGGCAAATAATTAACGATCGCAGAGAAATATCGTCGCATCGATTTACGTGTTCGATATTATTGGAACGTAATTATTATTGTTCGCGATAAAAGATAATCATATAATGACTTTCTTTTTCAACTGATTTTTTTATTTCTAGAATGGTATTTCATAATTGTAATAAATAAATGGTATTATAATTACGTGATAGTATTATATTTTCGTATAAAAAATGATAGCGGTTGGAAATTTGCATTGAATAGTGAAATGTAGTGAAATGTGTTGTATCGATAATTACAAGAAATAGTAAAGATATTGATGACGAGAAACTAGACAAGAACAACGCTTGCCAGGTAAGCGAAAATACCAACAAAAGACCGAAATCTTTTTCTTCATTTAATGTAATTACTATTTTCTTTTCGTTGCCACGTGGTCTATAGTACAGCAAGCATCTATAATACTTGACTTTATTCAATTGTCCTGCTCATTATGAAATTACACTTCTTAGACTATCTATAATACATAATACAAAAATCTTTGCAGAGATTAGCTGAGTAAAGAATTATTTGATCGATCACGTGTAACTACCATGTACTTATTGTTAGTTATAATCGCATATAATCCAATTTCATTTCATGCATATTTAGTCTATTTGTTTAAAAATACATATAATACTCAAAATTTTAATATGAAAAATCAAAACTACAAAACTAGCATTTAAAATTGACAAGAACAGAGTTAAAAATTATAGTTTTTTAAAAAATTCTGTTTTTTTAATTTTTCTAAGTCACATGATTCATAAATAAACTGTAGATATGCATTTTCACGAATTCTAAGATTTTTAAAATTTACAAAATACATATAATATACAAAAATATATAAAATATTAAAAGTGGAGTATTTATTATAAAATTAGAAGCAAGTTTCTATTTCGAATTAATATCTTTAATAATGGTTGTAAAAATATAAAATAGTATAAACATCCACAGTTCATTCATAAGATTCAAAATAACATTTAAAATTTGAAAAAAGTTGATCGATTTATATTTGTTGAATCGAATAAAATTTTGTTTCACTTATTTATTTGTAAGTTAATATATTTCTATTTTTTCAATGCAATAACGTCAAAAAAATCAAATACAATTGTTCTAGCATTTGAAACTTTTTCTATAATGTTCCATGTGAAATTTAATTTAATCCATTATATTTCCGCTAAAAAAATCAATTTTTTCATAAGTTTCTTATTTTTTTATTTTTTTCTACCAAAATCCACTTGTATTTTTACCAAAACTTTATGTCAAGTTCATCACAAAAAAGTCAATCTCGTTTTTTATTTACTCAGAATATACTAGTTTAAGTGAATAAGTTTATGGTTTCATACCATCACTAACGATGTATTCATGATTAATAGACTGAGAATAATTATTTTCAAGGGTAATTAGTTACAATTGTTTTAATTACTTTCTGCAATTGCTTTAATTCCCCTATAATTCTCCCAATTTATTATCCGTCCAATCAATGTAAATTCATTAGGTGTATCATGAGTAAAATTTCTTTTATAAAAGAAGCAAAAGTTTTACAAAATATAGATAGGTTTTCTTTTTCTACGTTTTGTTACCTGATATCATTTAACTGACAGAAATAATTAAAAAACAGGAAATTATTAACTTAATGAGATACTATCTTCTTCGGATATAGAATTTTAAATTTCATCTATTTAAACAAGATTAAAAATAATATTTCAAATCATTAAACATTTTTTCTACCTGAACTATACAAAATAGTTCATTTTTCACTAAAATTAAATGAGCAGTTTTAAAAGTGTGAACTTGATTATTCAGATTTTACTGTTGTAAATGTTATTTTCTGTATTCTTTTTCCAAAGTAGCAGATTTTTAAAAGAAATAAAAAATGGCTCAAATTTTACAGAATATAATACGATAGATTTTTAAGTTTATTGTTGGTTTTTAAATTGAATTGATAGAATTTAATTGTATTTGATAAATTTTTGTATATTTTAAAATCTTTGAAAATTTGAAATATATATATGTTAGCTTTTACGTTTTGATGTTATTCAGTTTGTTACAATAATTGTTTTCTTATATCAATATTAATATATTCATGAATATACGATTCGATAAATTATGGAAATTGACAATTGAATGTAGAATAATTTATTAACTTTGGACATGAATAAACAAACTTACAATATAATTGCTGTTACATTTAATTTGTTATACCACATTTATTGTTTCAATTTAAAAACAAATAAAGAATAAATTTAAGTAAATCAATTCTTAACTGTATGTACAATTTTTTTTGAGTCATATATTTAGAACTAATAATATATATAGAACATTGCTCTTATAATGGTATGCATATAAAAGTTAGTTTTAATTTAT
>KQ435692.1:1637317-1663038 GCA_001276565.1 Melipona quadrifasciata | reverse complement strand
ATTCCTTATGTTACATATTCAAATTTAAATTTTTAACAACTTTATTATAATTATGTAGTACATTGGTTATAACAAATAACATAAATTCTATAATTCATTAATTAAAAATTACGCTTATTAATCAAAATTTTATTCAAAATATTTTTATAAACTACTTTGCCTATCAATATTATGATAATAACAAAACATTGTTATTCAATATCTTCATGATATAAATATCTTTATATAAATCTTTAATAATTCATGAAGATTTAATGAAAAACAAACATATCTATAGAATATATCCTATAATTTGGTACAGAAATTATATTTTACAATTACACAGAACTTTATTAGAGAGAGAACAAAAGAACTTTTTTACGCCATAGCTTCTTGACATAAAATACATATATATAAAAATACATATATTTATCTTCCCCTAATTTGTACTTTGGTTCTTGACCGAATCTGAAGACGGCTCAGCATGACAAATTCCTTAATACAATTAATACGAAGTATTTAAAGGAACATAGGTTTCAGATTTCCTATTCAAAGCATACTTGCTGAAATGCATTAGAAGATTTTGTCATGTCTAATACTGTTTTATTCAAGAAACGAAAATATAAAAACGTAATATTTTAAATTTAAAATCAGCAAAAGGATTTTTAATAAACAATTATTTTTACTTTTTTTACTTCTTTTTTATTACTTTCATTATTATTTTCAACAAAACTGCTTATTTCATGAAATATTCATTTATTTTTGATAACTTTTATAATAGTTATTCTTATTTTGAAAATTTGTTCTACTTCATTTTGATTGTTTATCAAATATTTGAAGATAATTAATTAATTTTATTAATTAAAAAATAATTCACTATCTCCTGTAATAATTGATAAAGCCAAATTTTCATGAATTATGATTAATTTTTCCAGAAACATCGTGAAACTTGAACAAATTTCAACAAAAGAAATAGCAGAAGTGATACTATGTCAAATTTATACGCAACATGCCTTTCATTTTAGTTTGCCTATTATTTCATAACGCAGCGACAATAAATAAAAGAATAGAAATAAAAGCACTGACAATGAATAAAATAATAGAATAGCATGTATATACATATCATCAATAATGTTCCATTAGCTTTAATAATTATTATTGTATTTTTGTAACTGTTTTTAAATGCAATATTTATATTTCATATTCATATTTCATTTATATTACAAAAATTTGTCGAAAGAAAGTTAACATTCAAATTATATTTATGAAAAGTGACAATATTATTTGCGTGATTTTGTCATTTGTTTTTTTCATATTGAATGTAACGGATATGAGAATTTAAAAAATTATTTTTGTTTTATCTAATTCAAATATGAAATAAGCATTTTCTTGAAAATCAGAAATATGGATTAAATTATTTTCGATATTATTTAAATGATTTTATTTAAATTTTATTTTTAATTATTGTTTACTTATTATTTAAATAAAAATTTGCCCAAAAGATTTGAAAGCGGGTAGTCGATAATTCGAGTCGAATCGGATAATTTTAGTTGAGCTCGGGCGGAAGATATATGAAAAATCTTCTTATTTGCCTGTTTCGCTAAGTTAACAATTTCATCGACTCTCGTCAGGAAACCGAAACTTGCCTGTGTCCCTTTATCTCGCTTTTCTTTCAAAATATCAATTTCTAAATAATATTTAGGGACCGTCGAAATCAGTGAAAGAGTGATTAATCTACAAATTCACCGGCAATTAGAATGGAGGAAAATACGAATGAGGAATGTTTTAAACTCATAAAATATTAATACTAACATATATGTCATTAAGTCACTCATACTTTATATCATTTTTACTAACAAGTATAATAATAATAAATGATTTCGGTCGTTGAAAATACAATTTAGTGAATGCGCCTTAATATTGTATTATAAAAAAGAAAATATGCGTATGGTGTCGTTTAAGAAAATAAATTTTATTTCGAAATTTCGAAACGGTCAAGTTTTGCAAGAAATAATTTACAACAGACAATGTTCTTTTTTATTCCAAACTATTCTTTCCATTTGTAGAAATATTTTGATAAGTTCAGTTTTTCATAAAATCGAGTTTACGGGATAAAAATAATTCATTCAGATTGTAAATTTACAGATTTGTTTATGAAATAAAAAAACGTCATGTGTAATTATATTGTTCATAAAAATATATTTTAATCAATTTTTTCTAATAATTTTTAAATAGTCAAATGTACACTAAATTTTTCATCCTAATTTTCATTAATCCCTGTTTTAAATTGTTATATTCTTTTATTGATGAAGTACTACCCCGTTCAATTCAATGAATAATTCTCGAAATAAATCTGGCAACACTGTCCATATTTTTTTATTTTAATTCTTGCCACCACTAATAGTACTGCGATGCAAAACTTGCCTGAATCGGTACGACAGGATGTGACACGAAAGTGGTAACGAGTGCCTCAAAATCGTGGCCAAAAAAATATATTGTATGCAATGTCTATTCATGTATTTCGTCTGTGTTCTCGTCTGTACTTTAGTCGATCAAAAAGATAATGGTGAAAGGATCGATAAAGCAGAAATCCAAGTTTTCCAAGTAACTTAGTAAAGATCGTCGAACCCTGCAGAGGCGCTTCGACCTTCATGGCGGACCTGAAAGGATTAAGAATCCTCTTGTTCGCTTTAAACCTTGCTTGTAATTCACAGGTGGGGTGAGCTAGGTGTAGAGAAGAGAGAGGAAGATGGTCATTCCCGGTACCTACCTGGCGTTTCACCTGAGGCTCACGCCAAGTGCTACGTTGCTGTTTGAACGAGCTGTCTTCTATCGGATAGCAAGAGTTGTGAAAATGAGGTTTTTTTCGTTTGAGAATCGGCAGCATGTGAAACGCGATTTAAATCCATCGAAATAATCTTGTCGTATTCTACGATCGAATCGATAGGTCAAGTTTCCAAGTGGTTTAAATGTGAAAAACAGTAACTCTAACTTACCGATGGTGTATACGTACTTGTCAAGAAAAGAATCGAGTTCTTGTAAATCGTTGAACATCGTATTCGATAGCATCGTTTTCGATTTCAAGACAATTTCATATTACTTTAATCTAGCATAAAGTTAAATACAGTTTATTGCTGGATTCGTTCATTTCACCGATAGACTGGTGGTTTCCTTCGAGTTGTCCGTGGTGTGAACATTTCATGGACATAGAAAACGTGCAATTTTCAAAGGTGCCTTAAAGTACACGCGCGTTTGGAACAAGTGAAAGGTATTGTGACTTTTCAATCTACCTCTGAAAAGAGCATTAATTTCTTGTTATTTCATGTTTCTTTTTCTTAAAATTTTTATGAGTTCTTGGTTTCTCTATAGTTTCGAAGCGTTTTAATCAACGTTCCAACAAGCAACTGAGATTAATAACATGAGAAATATTTCAACATTAAAATCAAAGGGTTTGAAAGTATAAGACTGAAATACTTTTAAATCGTTAATAATACAGATTAAAACAAAGTTTCAAATTCTTTGGTTTAACAGTTAGAAACAACGTATTGGCATACAAATTAATATATAAAATAATAGAAGCGAACTCAATATAAACATTATATAAAATGCTTATATTAAAATTAGTTACTGGAGATTTTGTCAAAAGGTTATCAAATAACAAAATGTTAATGCCATTTAATGAAAAATAATGTGGAATAGAAATACAAAATACATATGTATATCAAATGATATGGAACCAATAAATCGGTTACTATAAATCTTTCGATTAAAAGCATTTGTACCATCAATGTCGAATTACAATTTATACTAAATGTAACTCGCATTGACGCTGCATCGATTTTTAATAAAAGATGGGATATTTCCGAAATAATGAATAAAATACGTATATATACATAGAAAGAAATTGAGCTACGTGGGAAGGAGAAAGTGGAAAGTGACGAAAAAAGTATCGTAAAAGCTTATGCGTGAAAAGGAATGGAAGGACAGTAGTTAGTTATTTATAGTTACATCAAAAGATTGGAATCGGATACAGAGAAGATTGGAAGACGCGCGTTCGATGAGAATACGTGATCCTGAGTGGCGTGTAAATACTAGGTGCTGCCGCTTGTTAGGGCGCTAGGACATTGCGTGCGTATGTCTCAAGCTTAAAGGAATTCTTCCCTTTGGAATTTTGATTTTTGTGTGTGAAGTGCTACTACAGTGACACCAAAAGAGGGACACATGTGCTAGCTTCTTGAAAATATCTTCTGCTACGCTAATCTTACATGATCTGAGAGGTAAAATAAGTTACTTGAAAATAAGTCTAACACTAATGGCATATTTTTTATTGATCTATATTCGATAAATTTCAACTGAATCAATTTCGGTATGCAGTATTGGATATTATATGTGCTGTATCTCTTCGTAAATATGAATTTGAATGTGAATTCTTGTAGTCAATAATTGGTAACAAAACGTATAATCTGCAACTATCAAATTAATCGATACTCGATGGTTTTTTATAAAATTTTTTTCTTTTTCAATCAAGGAATGCATAGCTAACATGCATAGCTTGTCTAAACACATTTTGTATATAACATAACGTAAAAGTTTACTATTTTCAATTTATGCACTAATTTTTTAATAAGCGGTTTTTCGATAAGCTGGAACACGGTGCAAATAGGAATTTATTAGCACGTTCTTAGTCAATCCTTATTCGACTATTATTAGAAATTAAATGATTCTATTGATTTTTCGGAGATCTATAGCTTCGTTAATTATACAAATCGCATTTTAATCATAGAGCAAAACCTGTTTTAATCATGATGCTGTAGCTGTGACGCAAACAAAACGACTGTGACAAGTTGTTTCTAATGTTATCCAATTAATATCGATGGCAGTCTCAATTTAATCATTTAACGGATATTTATATATAAATTATATTCTAATTAGATTTACAATACTGAATAAAAAGTAACATTCGACTAAGATTTATTTAAAAAATAAAAATGAAATTCATTAGAAATTATTTAAGTCTATTGAAGACTATTAAGTCTGGCATAATTGAAGATTGAAATTTTCTTTTTATAACGATCCCTTAAGATTTCATATGCAATTGTTGTACTGCTTTTTCCTTTTTTTATTATATTATAATAATTTAAAATATGGATAATTTTTTATCGATTTACACAATTTTGTAAGTACTTGAATTCTGCATCATGCAATAGTTATACGTTGTCAATAGTTATTACATTCTTGTGTGTTTATTGGCTATATTTTTGATTCTTACAATATTAATCTTGTTCTCTTACACATTTTAAACATTAGTAATTATCTGTCCTACATTAAACAATTTCTTAAAATATTTATTTTTTTGATTAGAACATTATTATATTATAAACAAATAATTTTAATGCTCATAAACAATTAATTTCAATATCATAATATTTGAATAACAAAATATATGCCATATATGGTACAAGACGAACCATTCTTATTCGTTTTTAAAATTATTTTCTTGTAAATTTGTAAGTTTTAATATATTTATAGAGCAATTTTTCCTTAATATTTCCATTTTGTGTTTTACTATGTAATTACTAAATTCGAGTTTCTCGAAAATAAAGCCTTAAGTGAAAAAAATATTCTTTTCGTCAACTTGATTTTTCCAACTGAATTTTTACACGTAGAATAATCATCTGATCGCTTACACTATGATTTCAAAAACACGCTGTATATATACAATAATAAAAAGACATTTTCAAATATCATTAACAATCAAAAAATACTATCATTAGAATTTAAAATCAGATTCAACACTCAGTTATTTTACAATACAATTGATTTATTTTTCTTAAATTTAATTTTTTCTTAAAATCATTATGTATCAACAAGTTTATAATTGATTTCTGTTATATGATAGATAACTGAATCATCAAAAAATAGACAATCAAGTTAGAGAATAAAAATGAAGTGTTAAATAGCTATCTGAGCGTCGGAGATGTACATGATATACAGATGACTGTATACAATTGTAGATAACCTAGTTCGATGAATAACATTGTTGGAACATTAAAATTGTTCCATATGTCGACAGAAATTTTTTAAAAATAAATAATGTATAATTCTCAACCAATTAATCATGACTGATTAATTTGCAGTTTCTGATAGATATTGATCGATACAAAATTTGTCATTGAAACAAAATATTGTTTTATAGTGAAAGAAAACAAAGAATGTACATTTCACGATAAAATGGATATTTTAAATAATTTAATCTAAACTATTTGCATTCGTATTTCATATTTTCAATTGAAATTTCTATTTATAATGAAAAAATTACATCGTTTCACACGAGCTAACTAAACTTTAAAACGCTACTAAACTTTAAAATCTTTCATATGAAACTGTTTGTTGTGACAATTTAAATATTAATTATATGTTCCATTATAATGAAACGATATTATGTGGTGCAGTAGAGACACAGCGAAAAAGATGTTGAATAAACATTGCGTAGTTTATGCGAAATACATATACAGGATGTTCCAAATCTCAGACTTTGTCAATGTATTTGAGAGGTAATTTTGAATAAAAAATGTTTTATATAAATTCGTCGAGTTATCTTCGTTTTCGAGAAATAGACGAAACTATTGATAGTTATTGAATTATTCATATTATAACATTTTTTATTCAAAATGATTTTTCAAACATGTCAGCAAAGTCTGATGGTTGAAATCTGAAATATTATATATTGTGACTTACGGGATGTTTCATCTAACTTGGGCATCTTAAAAAGCTTTGTTACTAAAAGCTATTCGGTATAGAAGAGATCATAATATAGCAATAATTAATAATTAATTTTTTGTAAAGAAAGCTTTTGAAAATATTTCCTCTATTTTTTAAACTGAAATTATATAGTTTTTAATTTATTAATTGATGTAACTTGACATTCGTTATAAAAAAAAAGTATTAACCTATTCATGTCAAAAAATTATTGCTTTAGGAGATATTTTAATTCTGTTATCATATGAAAAATGAGGAAAGAGAGGAATAGTATTTTTGTGTTCAAACTGTGTTCTTGTTTTTTTATATTTAAATTTTATATTTAAATTTTATAAAGTTAAAGTTAAAATATCTTCTAAACTAACAATTTTTTGGCACACATAAATGAGTATTTTTTAGAGAATATCGTACATTGATTAAACGCAATAAAAATATATATCATTTCATTTAAAAAAGTGAAGGTGATCTTGAGAAATGATCATTTCCAAAACCGCTTCCCATTTTTCCATCTTCCCAAAACCGCTTCATCTAAAATAAATCAATTACTGCCATATTATGGCTCTCTGAATAACTTTCGTTAATAAAGTTATTTTCTATCTCCAAAAACAACGGAAACATTTAATATCCTCAAGTAGATGAGATGACACTAGTAATGCGATCGAATTTTCGACGATATTGAACAAAGTTTATTTAAAAATAAAACGTGACAATAAATTGCACTGCGTGCAATTATATGATGTTTCGGCAATAACAATTTTATTCGAGTAGTTACACATTTCAACCAGTTTTTTACATAATTAATTACAGCTCGCACAGCCAGGACATGTAACATGTCCTTCGTTACTCGAATAACTAAACTAACTATACAATATACTTTATGGTTATGAATATTTAGTATTTTGCATTATAATCATAGCCCATAATTTGACTGATTTCACATGGCCTTTATTAGTCGTTTGTTTAATTCATCAATTAATACATTTATTAATAGGAACAATTAATAGGAACAATTCATTAATAACATATGTGAGATGAAAATAATTCAAACAGACGGTTGAGTTCGAACACAGATATCTGACACGCTATTTTTCTGTCGGTTTAACCGATTTCACGTGGCATAATACGTAATAGAATTAACATATACTTATTAATCTTAATTAAGAAATATGAAGGAAGATATGGAAGATGTAACTGGTAATACAATGTTCGCTAAAGAATGATTCTATATTCGAAAATAAATCGAAAAGAAAAAATATTACGTTTTTGAGAATTTTGAGTTTTAAAATTTATCGTGTTTAAATATATTTAATTCTAAATTTGACAAGAAAGTTTGATAATAAATAAAACGATTTTAAAAACACAGATTTTGTATGCTTGAATATTTAATAAAAATTAGTTTAGTATACGTACGTAATAAATTTTCAAATCTAATTTTTCCGAAATCATCTTATTATAACTTTATTTTACGTTTTTAACTTACACATTTGTGGAACACCTACATGCTCCTGTTGAGTGTTCACTTTTGTCCATTAATCAAATTTAAGTATACATAACAAATTTTCAAATACGATTTTCTTGAAAACAAAGTCTCAGGTGAAAATAATTTTATTTTTTCTTTTCAACTTATTTTTCTATCGCAATATATCGCATGCATAATTATTTCTTTCCCAATTCTAGTTACATAACATTCTAATTCATGATACTAATTCTTATTCGCATACCGATTATAATCTTTATTCAAATAATTATAATAATTAATCGATATAATAGTTATATTTATTGTTTGTTATTTCTATATATCACTCTAACGCAAGATTTATTAGTACCAGTAAACGAATGAAATTTTTGAATATATTATACGACATTAGTAATTTAAAAGAATTTACCATTCCGTTAAATTTCAGCTGCGAAATAGTTTTTATTTAAATGAAGTTTGTACGCGATTATAAACGATAATCCAACACGAAAAGAATGTTGTATTACATATATGATTTACCTTTTCTTTCGTGAATCTAGCGGGACATGGAGTGCGTTGGTTCACCATTCGACGAGTGTACTGTACTTTTATTTTATCTCTGTAGGCCGATAGATAGTCATAGTACAGTTAACCACGAACGATACATATGAGATGGCAAAACAACAGATGTTCGTACCGTTTGTACGTTTCGAGTCCTCGATTCTGGGGAAAAAATTATTGGAACTTTTACGTGACAGATTCCTCAGGATGATTTCCTCGGGAAAGATATCGCAGAGTACCCATTCACTCGAATAAATTATCCAATGAGATGCAAAGATAAGATCGATTGTTCATTATAGCGCAAAAATAGCGATTTTTGCAATTAGAAGGGAAAAATGAATCAACTTTACGGTGTACGGTTATCAACAAGAAAACGGGCACAACAAAGACTCAAGAAATGGAAGCTTGTATAACTGGTACAGAGACGTTTTGCTTTTTGTCCGATGCTAATATTAAGTTAATCAAATAGAGAGCTTGACTGTATCATTGACTGTTCGGATTTGTATTAATAATGAAATATAGTTCCTAGATCGTCGTTGGCGCAATTTTGGTTTTCAATTTCAATTTTTGTTTCGATTTGATTTGTCGAAAAGTCTAAAATTTTTAAAAAAATTTTTAAAACTAAAAAATTCTTCTTTTCTTTTAGATAAATTCGAAATTTTTGCACCTTAGACGGAATAAAATTCAAGTATCACTGTTGCTAATTATACAAAGTATTTAAATAATTACGTACTGTGTAGCTGAATTTATCGCAAATCGATGTTTAAAAATTAATCAAAATTAGATGTTAAATAAAATCAAATCAATCGATGTTAAAAATAAATCAAAATTAGAAGAGTGAAAAGAATAATAAAAAAAATAAAATAATTTTTAGACGTTTTTGATGTAAGCGATTTCTAAACAAAGTAGTTCATATAATATTTACAATATTGTGCTAAACAAGATCCACCTAAATAACATCGTACAAACCAAAGTAGCGTTTCAGTAGCGAAATAAGCGTCGATAGATCATACGACTAAACGACGATGTGCTCCTTTCCAAAAAAAATTTTCTTGCAACCAGTTTCTCAATGCACCTGTTTTATTCACTTATTTTTGTGTAACTTTTCCTAGATTTTCATAGATCTTCAGAGATAGGGAATTCAATTCTTAATCTGTTTATTGATTCTTTTTTATATGTATATGCATGTTGTCTCGTTATTATTCGTTAATTTTTATCATTTAAATAATTATGTAATAAAAGTGTTTCTTTAATAATTCATAATAATTAATAACAAATATATAATAATTCATAATAATTAAATAAATTTATATGCGTACATATTATATTTAAACATACTTGCAAAAAGATGGGAAAGTAAGATGAAATCAGTTTTATAGATTTCGCATGAAAAAATACCAAATATGTGATCTAAAAATTTGCATTTAATGTTAGATTTTCTCTTATTAAGGATTAAATAATTCGTAGACAGAATATGTACTTATATACTTACTTCTAACTAGACATTTATTTTAGCTATCAATCTATTTATCAATCCATTAAATATTGAAGTTTAAAAACTACATATGAAAAAAGTTATTTGCAAGAAGAGACAATCATATTTCGAGATTGAAATATTGAAAGCCAAAGCATCCGAGCTATGATTCGAATGATATATGGGGTTATAGCAAGTAGAAGACGTGATGACAATTTTATGCATTTTTGTCTCTCTCTCTCTCTCTCTCTCTCTCTCTCTCTCTCTCTCTCTCTCTCGTTATTTTATATCGAGGAGAATTTTCATTCTCACGGTAGTGGAGTACTGACAGGAAAAGAGAACGAGCGACGCGGCTTCGATAGAGCAGAATGAAACCTCCGGTAAAACTAGTTGCTTGGCAAAAACTAGACGCTATTCAAAAGCCGTTTGTAGAAAGGTGGATGGCGCGGTGCAGCGTAGCGATGCGTCGGTAGTCGGTAGTCTCGTCATGCAGCGCGGCGAAGTGGGGAAACAGAAACAACATAAGAAGGAAGTAGCGTCTCTTGCAAAAGGGACGGCTGAAAAGAAGAATGAACCAAGACGAACAAGATGAGATGATTTCGTCAGCGGAATTTGCGTCGTTGTGAATTTTTGCTATCGTCATGCTCCTCCTTCGAATATTATCCTTTAACGTTTAATACGATGTTATCACGGTGGCTAGCATGAATGAGATTGTTCAAGAACCAAGTCGCAGTTTTCGATCATTTTTCGTCACGTCGATATCTTTTCTTCCAGGGAGAAATTTTTTTTAATTTTAAACACAGGATTTATTTCATATACAGGAGTATTTCTGGTTTGTTCATAAAACGATCAATCAGTTGAAATAAGAAGCAAATATTGTATAAACAAGCAGATCTTTAAATAAATTCTTTATTAAAAAGTTGAAAAAAAAAATGCAATATAATAAAGAACTGGTTTTTCATTTAATGTAATGATTGAACAAAAATTAATTCGTAGATTGAGAGAACATTTGGCTCCTACAATTATCAAATGTCTAATACGACTTAGATATGAAGGAAAAGAGATTTATGGAGAGAGAGTTTATCCCTCTCCTTTCAAAAAGAAATATTACTTTCCTTATAAGAAAGTTAATGAGGAATTCTTCGGAACATTTAAAAGATTAAAAGGACGTTTTTCAAGATATGTTCTTTTCGAATGTTAAATTTTTACAAATTTTACTATATATTTTTCTAAATTGATAATGTACTGTAATTATTCACTCAGATACAAAAGAGTTCTTCGAAAAGGAGCATTTCTCATGACGTGTCCTTTTTTGAATTAATGTTAGGAGAAGATTTTCCTTTTTAAGAAATACTTATGGAGAATTTTTATCAATATTTATTTTAGTACTTCTAAACAAACATGTAATATTTTAAATCTGTCTTTTATATTTTTATTTAATATTACCAATAATAATTATACAAAATGTTGAAAAGTACATGAGAATGTTCAAAATCAGTCAAAGAAATTCTGATTTTAATCCTGATTTAAAAGTTATTCATAGAGCACATTTGGTTTATATTTGGGAAAGTGTATTGAGAAGTATGTGTTATTAAAACTATTAAGACTATTAACTCTAAAATCAAAATTAACTCCAAAATTGAAATTAACTCCAAAATCAAAATCTTTCAAATGTAGTATTCAGTAATAAAATGATAATATATAAACTTAATAGGTTTTTTATATATATATGTATTTTGAAAAAATACACGAAATTCGATGAACATTTTTCGTATAAAATAAAAACAGAAGGAATATTCTTTGTAGAATTTTTTTTGAGACCTGCTAATTTACAATTATGTTAAAAAAAGCGAAAATCATTAAACACGTATTTCTATATAAAGATAATGCTATAAATTGGAGAACTATTAAATTCTAATACGCAAAAAATAATTTTGCAAATATTTCTTCCATTATTAATATATAATTTGACAAATTTCAGTTTCAAATGTTTCAATTTAAGTTTCAATTTTTTTCCCATGTGTATTTTTTATTTAACAAACATTAAAAAAATTTATATCTTTTTATTGCTTCATATTTACTTATGTGCTACCTAAACGTGCATTTAATGAAATATTCATTACATTATAGGTATAATGTAATTATTCGGAAAAGGGCGTCAAAAATTATTTTTTTAATTTTTGTTATTTTTTATTAAAAGAAAAATAATCGGTTTTTTTTCAATGTCAGCACACATTAAAAATAAAATTTGTATCAATTTTAAAAAATACGATTTTTTCGAAATGATTAATATTTTTATTAAGTATATGTTTAAACGTATATCTAAAAAAATTTGGTCAGAAATATGAGAGATAACCGAAATAAAAGTTATTAATTATTTCTGATATACGATCATTCTAATTCTACTTTTACGTTTTTTTTCAAACATTTTCGAATGAAAATGATAATTAAAATAATAATGATAATTAAATAATTTTGAATGATTTGATAAACATAACAAAAAAAATCAAAATAAAATAACAAAAAAAAAAATTTATACAGAATAATTTTCTTCCGACTCAAGGTCACGAGTGATAAAACTTTTTTGGATACAACCAAAATATATATTATGTTGTACTTAATGTAACATGTTTAAAATACTACTTCTGCGCTTCTTAAGTATAATTCTAAATATCGCTATCTGCATGAGAATATTCAATTGACCTCGAACATAATTATGTAGTTAAAATATTAATATGACTTTTAAGTATAATACAAAAGAATAATGACCTTAAGTTTTGTTAGTTTTAATAACTTCTTCCATTTTTTTAAATTATATTATATGATAAATTTATAATGTTGCATAATTTAATTTATTTTTCAAATCTTGATCCTATTATTATACAATCTAGTAAAATTTGTAACTGTAATGATAATAATAATATCTAATAATATCTAGTAATCCTTCTAAAATCAAAATAAAATATTTACTACAAAATAAAAATATATTGATATATATTATCTAATACTTATTTTGATAAACTAGCAATGAACAAAAATGATTTTCATTGATTTTTCTAATTTTCATTAGAAAATTTATTGTTTCCATTTACGTATCCTTTCATGCATGTTGCAATATACTGTGTGAAATTTACAAAACCTGGAAGGTACAAATATGAAAGTGTGAAGTAAACAGGAATTTCATATGTAGTTGGCAAAACTTGTTTGGTAATATGTACACACATCATGGATCGTGGATCGGGGATCGTGAATCATGGAAAAGCAATAATGCTTTCCGTTCTGATATACAAGAATTTTTATGGTATTTAAATATCCATACACTAATGCTAATTTAATTTACAGATTTGATTAATATAATTAGCATATAAAAATACTGAAAATACTGAAAATTAAAAATATATTGAAATAACTGAGAGATTGAAATATCAAGAATGAAAATTGTAATGTACTTCGTGGTTTTAAATAAAAACCATTTATTACTTTATATCGTACTAATTTAATTATAAGAACTTTCTTTTCTTGTAATTAAAATTATTAACTATTATTCTGTAATTATTAACTATCTACTATCTACTGAGCGATTATTTGTGTTAATATGAAATTTTTATATCTTTATACTTCAATCAACTTGCTGATATCAATTTTCAAAATATTCATTAATAAAAGATAGAAATATTGTACATGTACATATAATGTAATATGCACATGTATCGAAAAATTATCTACTGGTATTAACGGTTAATCAATAAAATTTTAACACGTTCTACAAAAAGTAATAAAATTTCACCAAAACATTTTACGTTCCTTTATTCGTATTCTGAAGGCAAGCATAAGATACGTTTCTTTTTCTTTGTATTCTGAAGGAGAGCATAGAAGAGCAGTTGCAACTGACTTACTGACTGAAGTTTATTGACTATTCTATAGAAATATTAAGAATTCATATTTAGACCAATAATCATAATTAATAATAGGTCAAAAAAGTTCTTGTAATAGCAAGCATAGCAAGCATATTACATTTACGTTTCTTTTGATTTTGTGTCGAAGAATATTTTCTTGTATTATAAGAATTTAGATAGATTTATTTTCTTACACGTTGCAATTAAAACATCCTGACCCAATATTTTTGTTCTAAGTCAGAATTTTATTACTTCTATATGTTACTATTTTTTTATATATTAACACGATATTGAAAATAATGAAATTATTATAAAAAATTATTTTTTATTGATATATTGTGCTATCGCTTTATATTCGACACGTTTTTAATTAATTAGTTAATTACGTTGCTTACATATTTAAATTTATTTACATGCATACTATTATTCCTACGTCAATATAGAGTCAAAGATGTTACGACATCTAAGATGTTATTTTATTTGTGAATGTTTATTAAAATTTAATCATATTTAAAATATTTTAAATATGATTAAATTTTAATAAACATTCACAAATAAAATAACATCTTATGATTATTAAATAAATTAATTAAATATGATACTTTGCATTTATATTTTTCTATTTTTTTAAATTTTCAAATAGTATAAATTATGTTCAAGTAATTAATAAAATTAATTGAATAAAAATAAAAAAAAGTCGTAAAAATTAAAAAAGAACTTATTGGTAAAAAGAAATCAAATATCAAAATATTGAAATACGTAATAACAGATTAAACAATTCAACTCGTGAATGTTGAATGTTAAAAAAGGGATAGGGGCTTTAAACGGCACATATATGTTCTTATTGTTCAGTTTTCTCATTGTCACGCTCGAAAAAATCTTTGTTTCGTGGTTACTTCAGCTCACCTGTAACGCTCGCGAATATGAGGAAGCACGCATGGTTGAATTGCTTAAGTGGTCTTCGTGCTCGAGTCTAGTCTTTAGTTCTTTTCAATCCACCTACCGTTCTTAAACCTTTCTTTCCAACTGCTTCTTCCTCAACGTTTTTTTTTTTTCACGGACGCGTAATACGTATGTACCGTACGTCATCCAAAAGAGGGTGTCAACGGCACCTTCTTTTCTCAAATAGATGGCCTGATTTCCTTCAATGTAGTAGGAACAACATACCTTCAATCAAATTTAGTAGACCTACATTACATACTAGTGAAAAACCGAGCATACATCTCCAAGTACTTTGTTTCGCGTTTTCTCCTACAACTTTTCTTTTTTCTAGTTTTTTTCGCAACATATATCGCCGTCTAATATATTCCAATGGTTTGTTTTATTTATAGAGATTGATTTAATATTAGATTTATAACTCAGATAGAATTTAGGGACTTATATTTATTATAAAACGGATCGATGTTAAACTCAGCGTAGCGTAAAAGACAGTAAATCAATATGGTTATTCGATTATTAATATGTGAAATGTTAATATGTAACAGTTAACATATGACGGTTAATATTTGAAATTACATAACAAAATACACTCTGGGACAAAAAGATAGCACACTCTAAAAATTATTTAATATTCTCTTATTTTAAATTAGTTTATGTCTTTTTATCACAAAAGATAGAAAATTTTTTTTATGTTTCATCTCTTTCTTAGTGCTTTTACTAACATAAATAATATAAATTAAACTTTTTGCAATAAATTTTGTAATACTAAAAAAAAAAAAAAAATAGAAATATGGTAATATTTAGCGGATTATATAGCGAATAGCACATGAAAAGCAATAGATAGAAACAAAAGAAACGAGTTTAATAATTGTGTAATCCTCAATATGATCTCGTATTTAATAACGGCAGTTATTCTTTGAAACAAAGATTTATATAGTTTTGTAATGATTTTTGTTTAGCTCTTTCCACTTCTCCACATTATATTTTTTAATTCATTAATATTTGCGAATTGTCTTCCATTCTGATATAGGGTCCTCACCATATTCCCCCATCAATTGTCAATATTTGAGTCCGGAGACTGGCCATTCTAAAAGACAAATTTTTTTATTTGCAAAGTATTGTTTTACTGGCGCTTGCTTTCGTGGTGCGCATAGTTAGTTAGCATTGTTATTGGCAATTTGTGTTGCATACGTATTAATTTGTTCGTTAATTATTTCAATATATTTTTTATTATTTAATTTTCCTGTAATAAATTTTATGTTCATCTTACCGTAATAATCAATACCTCTTCAAATTATTATATTATACCGCCGCCATACGTAGTCAACGACTTGGACGTTATTGCTCCTTTAGTAAATAGTAGTCTGGATTCTTCCATTTCTTATTCACATAAACATATTTCTTTGTAAATTACAAATGGTACAGCTTATACTTTTGCTTTAATTGAAGTTTTTGTTGCAATTTCGTCGTTTCAGATGTTCACAATTCTTTAAAAGACGTCGATATTTATCGTAACTTCAATTTTTACTGCAATTTGTTTCGTAATCAAGCTTGAATTTGGCGCTATACATATTATAGCATATTTATACCGAGATACTGTGGTCTCGACCACAACTTTTTCTTTTTCGATGATTCTTTTAATAAATCCATTATTACTTTCTTCTACGACTTCTATTCTTTTGACTATTTTCATCACAGAATAATGGTCTTCCTTTAATTTCAGTGTCGTATGTATTTCAGCTGGATTTTACTTTTTCCATTTGCAATCCATTTTTACAAATTTATTTATTTATCATGTTAATACACACTTAACTGATTGTATTTCATACGAATATTGTGCTTTCGATAGTTTTTGTACTACTAAGAAGCGTAAATATTAAACTTGTGCTATCTTTCTGTACTCTCAACTGCGCAATATTTACATTTTCATTTGTCATTACTTTGGGAAATTGCGTCTTGGGAATGACATTCAACACCTAAGAAAATACTTGTAATAATGTATGATGTAATAATCTACATTCTCGCTTCGTTACAATACATAATATAAGAAAATATAGTGTGTGCTATCTTTTTGTCTTGGAGTGTACATTAAGTACAGGAAAAAACTCCATGTTTTGAATTTTATACTTTTATAAATAATAGCCTGCAAGAACAGTAGCTAGATAGGAACACTTTATAATTTTATATTTACGTATCAACTTTCATTTATCGGAATATATTAAAATAAATTTGTAAAATTGAATGAAAAACTAGAAAAGATAGTAAAAATGTTCTATGTTACTTTATTTTCAAGACAAAATAAAACGACATTTATTTATATGTATGTATCACACATGATATTTTTGTCTGATAATATTCAAAAGATAATGTAATTGAGAAATTACCTGCTAATCATATAATGATTTACCATAAGTAAAAGAATACCAATCATCAAAGACAAATATGACTAGTAAATGTTATATATATATATATATTATATAAAAATGTAATAAATTGACTCTTAGTAACGTATCTTATGATGCAAAATTCATGTTTATTTCTTTTGTTTTTAGTGCTATGGAAGCATAAGTATGAAATAAACAATAGTTCTGCTTTGCGGGTGGTCATTGACAAATATAAAAGTATAAAATATAAATAAAATAAACTAATAATAAATTATTTTCTTTTATTCATTTTTAAGTATTTACTTATGAAGGATCTGCTTGGAAACTTGCATTTCGTTACATTTCACGATTGTAGCTTATAAATTCATATGCATTTTTTATACAAATGAATACGATCGAGCATAAATTTTTTTTTTTCATATACAAATATTAAAGTAATAATTTTGAAACTGTTTCATCGTTGCGGTTACAAGAACCGTTTCTTTATGTTCATCAATCGAGCATTAATACGCTCGCTGCTGATATTTAAAGAATATTATTTATTATTTTTCTAAGTAAGTTAGTCACATGCATAGTTACAAAATCTAATTAAATATGCTGAACTTTTTATCAATATCTATATGTAATATTGTGCAATCGATTTTAATCGTATATGTTTATTTTTTATCATGGATACAAACTTCAAAAGTTTTCCTGAAATATAGTTGTTGAAATAAAGAAATATAATAATGAAATAAAGAATGATGTTTTATTTATATAATTCTAACGAGTTTAAAATGTTATTTGGCTATGAATGAATGAATTTAATATACTAATGTATAAAATCAAATATACTAATGTATAAAATAAAAGGAACATTTAATTTTTAATGAATAATTGCTCATTGTTAAACTCAACATTGTTAATTTTATAAGACTGAATCGTATAACATTTTACCTTTTAGATTCATTTTAAACGTGAAGTTTTTGTTTTTATAATTTTTTTCTTTCTTCTCAAAAATTTTACAAATTTAAACAAATTCTTTATGGATATTACAAAATTTTTTTTCACAACAAAATCTACCATGAACCATTGTTACTATATACAGTGTAATTCACTTCTACACTTTAGAATTCTGAATCAAACAAATAATACGATTGGTTTCACAGGCATTACTCATTCTTTATATTTCAAACAGTTTGTTTAACTTTACATGAATTTTCACAAATGCAAATAAAATTACATAAATTCTCAAGCTTTCTAGATTGACATCCGATTTTATTTCTCAGATTTTTCTTTTGCACTATGCTTTTCATCTAGATCAAATAAAATAAAATACTTTTTTTTCTTGCGTAGTAATTCATGTCTCTGTTTAGATCTTTATTGAAGTATTTCTTGATAACATTTGAAAAATTATTAGTTACATTATTTAAAATCCTTATTTAACTCTACATTATTTATTAAATAGCATATAAATAGCACATCAATAGCATATAAATTCTGATCATATTCTAAATATTTTTTTGGTTGATAATTAGGTAAAATTCTGTTATTCTATTTTGCACCAGTAATTTGATCTATCAATCTATTAAGATTTAAGTCTGTATGCTACTTGAATATCACTAATTGTAAGCGGCATAAATATATTTAATACTCTTATTATATCTCTGTTATTATTTTATCATTTAGCAACTTTTATTATACTTTTATTATTATTTCATCATTTAGCATTTTAAAAGAAATACTGAAATCGCAAAAAATAGAAAGTACTTATCATACTATACTTGCTCAACTGATCGGTTAATGTTATTCACGTTTCTTATCATATGCTATTTATGCTCAAGTAAATCATAGTTAACAAGTTTTTTCGTACTGTAGAATATTCCTCTTATATTATATATGTATACACAGTAGGCATATATAACGAACACTTGCAAATTATAATTTTTTTTCTATAATGTATAGTTTTTCTAAATATAAGTACATATGTTTCAGTTCTATGGTATATGTTGAAGATCACACAAATTCTACATGCTACAAGTAAACATTAATATTTTTCTTATTCTTACGGAATTCTAGCATATTGCTTGAAACAGATTGCGAGTCTGCTAAAGAATAATTCTCGAGCACGCTTCGAAAAATTCTTCTTAAATGATGGACGTTGCAAACACGAAGGAACACGACATTGAAAATTGATGAAGGTTTCGATAATACTGTGTAACACACAACGTTATGGTAGATTCACACTGCGAGAAATTAAAAATATATTCGAGAAATATACTTTTACGCGATAATCGTTATTCACTAATTTTGCGATTCTTGTGTTCACGTAAATACCTGTTACATTGACAACGGTGACATGACAATGTAGCTAAATATAATGTAAAACAATTTTTGTTTCTAGAAAAATGTCTGATATCATTTCGATATGATGTGTTGGTTCTTTCTCACGTGAAATGGATGTGTCGCGATTTCTGTGTTTATAAAGTTATAATTCATAGAATATTTTTTTACTATTTTGATAGTGCATACTTAACACATCTAATCTGCGAGTCCAGGGTCGATTGCTACGTAAATGCGACATTTTTGCACTTATTAGTGGTGTTTTATTAAAATATTTCTAGCGCCTTCAATTTATATCGAATTTTTACAATGATTTTTTCTTACTCGCTTTTTATTGGAAAATCCGCATCTGGTAAAATTTTAATATTGAGGCAATTTTAAAAAAGGAAAATTTCGTTTCCCGCAGGTAAACCGAAAAAACGGAACTTTCGTGATTCGACACTTAATATTATAATATCTGTTAACCTTAAAGGGTATTATATCTTTTACCTCTCGATAACCAAAACAGGAAATATCGTTCCACACAATCAATTCAAGGAAAATTTGAAAGAAAATTATTTGTTTTATGATTCTTTTCTTAATAATAGTAAATACAGTAGTTAAACTACAAAAAGAAAAAAAGAAATAATACAACCAATTTAGTAACCTTGCTGAATAATCGATCTTTAACGTATAAGACACTTTAATAAACTTCAGTATAAAAATTATGTTTGATATGAATGTTCACTATATCGAAAGTACACAAAATAATATCATTAAAATAACATCATAGGTGAAAATAATAGAGGCCTATTATGGTTTTAATTTACCATTAAAAGAAAGCTTTTTGGCAATCATCGTGTATTCATCTATCTTGTATAAGTTGATATTTATTAAAGACGCGTTTATATAACGACTCGAAAAAGAGAATTAAAACTTGCTAGTAGAATTTTAGGTTAAGCACCTGTAAAATCCATGATTGCACTAAATGTTTGTATAAGTACGATAATTATATTAATTATAATTATACAATCATACTTATACAAACTTAACTTTATCATAATTTATTGGTGACAATTTTGTGGAAACCAAATGATAAAAAGTACGAGAAGAGAATACTATGTACTACTATCCATCACGTCACGATCGTGGCCAGTTTCACGAATTTCAATTGTCATTCAAACTTGAAAGAAATAGTAATTCGGACGACTTCACGCATGATAAACGTTAAGTTGCATGTCATTGCGTAGGATATGGATATTATAATTCCATTATCGAACGTAGGATTAATTCGACAAAAATGCATGCACAATACTTACACGATACACTATCGCTTATCGTTAGAAGAAGATGCTTAGGACATATAAATTTACGAATTCATTTATTTACTTTTTGACATAAAATATTTAGAAATAAATAAATAAATGGGTAAACTATAAGTATATACTAGAAATTTATCACTAAATCCAGTCAAGGTTGTTATTTGAGAATTTTTTTAACATGCAGTAGTAAAATATGAAATATGTTCGTACGAACAAAGAGTAATTTAGAGAAATATGAAGAACAAACTAATTCAAACTAACTTTACTTTTTCATACCATAGATATCTGAATTCCTTTTGGATTATTCACGACTGTTAATTAATCAAATTATTTTTCGCTTATCATGTTATAGATATTTTTAATTATTTTTTGTAGGTGTGGTATGAACTTTTTTATGCTATGAACTGATATCAAATATCAGAGAAGACCAAATGCAATTTTGCATTTAACAATATAATATTCGTATAATAATCGTATTTTTGTGAAATATAGAAGTAAATTAATTTATAAATATGATTTTAGACATTCTATAGAAACAAAAATGTTGGTTTATAGTTGGTTGGGATATTGTAAAATTTGTATTCAATTGGCAAAGGTTTGTAGGACAAAAATGGATTATCAATAAATTTAAAAATTAATGACAGATACAAAGGAAGGAGGGAAAATGTACAAACGGAGGAGTGTCGTCGCGGCAATCGACAACTATCAGAGATCGAAGAGATCGAGCAGCTTGATATTCGTCGGACGCGCGCCACGGAGCCCGTCGGCGTATGGACGTGGAATAAATTATCCGGAAGTCTTCTCCTTCCCTTTTCTTGATCATACTTTTCTCTCTCTCTTTCTCGCTATCTTTCTCTATGATCTTTTTTCTCTGTTCCCGTAACAACTATCTCTTTCTCCTACGAATCATTCTCCCACCGACATGGCATGGCATCTATAATGATTTCTCATTCGTAGTGGTGGGACGATACCGGAAGTGAAGTCAGAACGGCGGAACCAGACGTTCACTCAATGGAAAGTTTGAGTTCTTTCAGTGCGTCTAAGAAGGGCCGAGCGTAGATCGGAGTTCCCCGCTCGCGTGGAAAATCCGTTTCTTTTGCTGGGTATGCAGCATTCTCGCTCGCGACTCGCGCGTGCACGGTGCACAATACACGGAACAAATTCGAATAACCAGAGAAATTACGTTCGCTCTATTTTGCAATTGTTTCTTTCATCTCCTCGCCTATTGATTGATATGGGAAATCTTTCTTTTGTCGAATTTCCTGCGTAAAGATGAAATTGGAATGGACATGCTCCGGCATTCGTTTTAGTTCCTCCAAAGAAACATCAAAGAGGAGAAGCTAGAAATAACGAACAAGTGAAACGACATTTGGCTTCGAAGAAGATTTAAATTACAACATGATGGTTGATAAATTGAAATTTGAAGATCCTGGTTTTTAAAGGAAAGCAGACAATTAATTTTTCTTTGTTAAAATGTTCACTCAAAGGAATTTTGGGAAGATAGCAAGAGAATAGAATTGCGAATTATACAAAGAGATCAATTGTTACGTTATAATATCTTTAACAACGAAAGAAAGAGTGATGGTAAAAAGTTACTTTGTATTCATACATACATTATCTGAAAGGTATTCAATGCGAACACATGAATGCGAGAAAATTGAAATAATTTTGATGGAAAATTTGATTTACAACACGCAAATATAAAACTCTTTAGACTAAAGTGACAACTAAATGGAATTTCAATTACTTGAACGAAGGAATTAAACAAATATAGGATAAGTCAATAAAATCTCATTTCACTAACTAGTTTCATGGTTAGCGTTGATTTTCAACGAATTTTCAACAAAATAAAAAAGAAGATACTTTCACTCTTACGTATATTTCTCGATTAAATCAGAAATTAATGCATTGTGAAAAAGATTGTTCAACGAAACTTTGTTGAGCAAGTAAGGTTATTGGTTCGTTATAGAATGTATTAGTGAGGTGTTCGTAAATGATGTAAGAGAGGGTTTTGGTGTATTCGCGACAATATACTTCAGAGATGGTCAGCCAACACGCAATGGCCACTACAGTTCGCAAAGTTAAACAGGAAAATCGTCTGAGACGACAAAATCAAAACCAAGGTATAGGGACTGCGCAACAATAATTCTTAATTTGCGCAACATATAATAATTTCCATTAATATTTAGACTCTTAAATATTCAGATACTAAATATTTAAACTGTAATATAAATTTTGTAAAAAGGAATCGTACAGCAATAAACCTAAGTTTTTTTAAAACTCGAAGCACTTTCGAAATGCGGTTCATTTTATTCTAAGATATTTTTACGTAGTGCGTGGGAAAATAAAGGCATTTTTCTTCTCGAAAATGCTATAAATTATAGTGTGTAAAATGCTATAATATCATGCTATGTAAAAAAACATTGAAAAATATTTTTTACCGTTTCTCCCTACACTGTGACTTCTGATGCAAGAAAGTGCTCGAGAAACACAATAAAACTTAAAATCTTCTTCAACGAATGTAGATTAATTCAGTTACGGTAATACCAATTAATTTTCTAGCGGAGAAGATACCTAGCACAAAGTAATTTTCTATAGTAAATACGTGGAACTTTATTTAAACTACTTCAATAGAACTTTCCACGCAGCTGAACATCCTTCAATTATAATTTATTTGCTCGTCAATTTATCAGGAACTAATACTATTTATCCTATATTTTTTATATCTTTTGCAGAATATAAGGATTAATTATATTTACGATACACATTGGCGAATAAAAGAAAGTTTGTAATATAAACATTATAAGATTTATTAAATATTGTATTCTTGCCATCAAGTTTATCGATTGCGAAGAATAACCAGGAACAAAATGTATTCCAGATGAAGAGGGACTTTACAAACCTGTACCGCCACCGAAACCGGTGCCGAACAACCAAAAGAACCAGAACGGACAACAGGAGAGCAGCAGGCTGCAGACGATAGCCGAACAATCATCCCGGCTGATTTCTAATATAGAGAGGAATAGCACATTAGACGGCAACCACATTCCAAATTCCGGGCAGAATTTTGCACTGGAATACAGGATGTCACCGCTCTACGGAGAGGAACAGAGTTCGAGTCAGACTCAACAAGCAGCTAACTTGCAGACACACAGCAGCAAATTTCCGGTAAATTTCTTTAAAACTATTCTATTATAGGAAAAGAGTTTGACCAGAAAGAGAACAAGATGAAGAATGATATAAAACTAACAGAAAGAGAGAATAAAGTATATGGTATGCGATGCAACCACGTTACGGATAGTGGTTGTGTGTTAATTTCACGTGTGCGAAAAATGTGTGTTCTCTATCCGTTCACTATCCGTGCATTGGCACGATACATATGTATGTACATAGATAATAGTGCGCAGTTTCATGCCACGCACAAGTGATCGCGGGCTGAAAACTTTTGTTATAAACATGTTGTGCATAGGCGTGCTGATGAATTTTTACTAGCTCTGATAATGAAACGAGTTTTGAGGTATAATGAGCTGAATATAGCGATTATACTCACGGACTTTGAAGCGATGCACCTTAGAAGCGGTGACTGGACTCTCTTCGAAGTTGATGAAAAAAATGAAACACCATAGTTAGAAATCAAGGCATAGCACTTTAGTCAGTATGATCTCTGCCATCGACTTTCCAGTGTTCTCGTTTTATCTTTTTTTCTAACATTACTATTACTACTGTTATTGCTATTGCAGCTGTTGCTGTCGAATAAGTCAGCGCGCAATTTCTCTTAATTGCGGTTCTCTCCTAGTGACATGTGTACGAATCCGTAAATAGGAATCGCATCACGCATCAGATAAAATTCTCTTCGGACACCTGTGAATTGAAGATTGAAACGAAACGAGTATGTATTTATTTACGTAGTAAATAAATATGTATTTGTTAATCAAACAAAAAATATATGTATATAAAGTAGGTATATACACATATGTACATGTAACATATACATGATTAATTTACTGTATTTAAAAAAAAATTAAAAATAATGTTAATATAAAAAATTGGAGAGATAATGTTTTGTCAAAATGTTTCGTAGTATCCATAGACGTATTGCGTATTAATAAATTTTGTTAAGTTCAGACAACGTAATTAGGATTTTAATTTTACAAGTATTTTAGTATTGTAATGTTTTATTGAAAGGTACTTAGTAACTAGTTTCTTTTTTGCTTTTCTGCAGTGTTGTAATAATTTATAACGTAAAAAATAAAAAAAAAAACAATTGCTCAAAATATCATTGCTAATTAATATGATACATGTACTATTCAACAAATTCGAAGAAATGTTTACAGTTTATTAAAAATGATATACATGTGCTGAACATTCAATTCATATATCAAATTACAGTGCTTTGTTTGGTAATAATAACCTTCCTATCCTGATTGTATGGTAATTAACTATTATTAACTTTCTCTCGTAAAAGGAACGCGGTGAATTTTATATTTTAGTAAAAACACTTAGTATAAATGGAGCAAATAAATCAAATTATAAAAAGTAATATAAGATTAATCAGATTTGAAGTAATAGCAAAATTTAAATAACGATTATTTAAGTATAATTATACGAAAATTTTTTAAAAAATTAATTTCTGTTTAATTTATATTTATT
>KQ435692.1:1601545-1616383 GCA_001276565.1 Melipona quadrifasciata | reverse complement strand
ATTTTTAAAATTAAATATTTTTCAATATATATTTTTTTTAATATAAAAAATACTTTTATGTAAAGATGGTTGAAATATGTTACTACTTTGGTTAGTAGGTCGAAAACTAACCAACCACTGAATTGGAAATTCGAAATCCTTTACCTGTAGCTAATAGGGTTGTGGCAGCAGACTTCTTTATCACAGTGTAACCATTCAGCTATGTTACCTTTTTGATTAATTTTTTAGCATCCCTTACATTTGAAAGAAATTTTTGAAATAAAATAGCATTTACAATTAACAACGCTACAAACACTATTTATCTACGAAACGTAATAGAAATTCTTCTGAATTAAAAGTATAAAGAATGTAACTAAAATCGAGTTTATTCATTTACAACATGATAAATACAATAACATTTATATAGCGCTTGCACCTGGTTTAGGTCAGTATGGACACTCGTATAGTTACCTGAGCAATCAACAGAACGTACCACTTCCTGGACAACTTCAGCCTACATCACAGATTCAACCTAATTTACCAGGTCAAAGTGCTCAACTTCACGTAACGCATCACACTCCACTTGCAGGAGTTCAAACAGTTCATCAAACTCAAGTTCCTGGATTTGGTCAATCAGCAACAGCTGGCCAGCAGGTGCAAAGTGTTGCGAGAGAATATGTTGTTCAGGGGCCATCTGGATTGCCCAGTCAGCAATTGCATCAAGGACTTCATCAGAATCTTCAGAATCAGGTAATCTTTGATTTTCTTCTGCGCTTTATAGATCGCTTTTTAATGCACTTTCATTTCAAACAACTTTAAATTATTTGTTCGAGTCAAAAATTTTATTGATGAATGTAAATCTAGAAAATAAACATGAAAATATTAGTTTCGCAATTTAATTTTATTAAATGAAAAATAAATTCTTTTAAATCAATTACTTACAACATATACATATACATAAATTAGTGGCGAAATTATTATTATCTTATATTATTATTATTATATCTTACAAATTGTAAGAACAATAATTATTATCTTGTTACATATATTCGTTGGAAATGTAAAAATTTCAAGTAAATGAATACTCGTTTCACATGTATTTAACATGGGATATTTTATTAAGAACATATCTCGTTAATAAAATAATCAGTTTTATATAACATTATAATATTAATTATAACACATAATACATAGTTATTAACTATAACATTATAGTATTAGCTTTTAAAGATATTAATTTATTTTTTGAGCTTTTCCTTCCATTTTGTTAATTTATGTTATAGTTTTTACATTTTCAAATGAAATGTTTTCAATTGTTCTCATATTTTTATATATTTTTATGCTTTTAATATTATCTTTTATGCTTTTTAAACGCATACATTAAATAGAAATAGCGAATGAGGGTTTATTAAGTATCCAAATAATGGCTCTATAAAAGAATGAAAAAAAAAATAATTTTATAAATATAATTTATTTTTAATTACACGATGGAAAATTTATTGAAAAAATTGTTTTCAACTTTTCTATAACATTTGAAAAATTTTTTCTATTATTCTGTGTTCGTTTCATTATATAGTATGATGATATGTTTTGAATATTCAATCGATACGATTTCTCGTATGTTTCTATCCATAACAGTATGTTCACAAAGGAATTTTTAGATGTTAAATGTTCCATTTCTCCATCCAATGTGTTTTCCGTACAAAAATTCTATTTCAAGCAAGAAGCGATTGAAATATTTTCAATAGATATTAAGTAAAATCGTTGATGGCTATTTCCGGCGTAACCAATGAAAAAGTTATTTTTATATAAGGGAAAACAATCGTTCCTTCATATAAATTCAGAAGGAATAATAATATGATACATCCTATTCAAATAACTGATATCAAACACTGTATTTATGCCATCAAAATTCGACCAATACACAGCATGATGCACTGAACGTACAACACTCGAAATTTATTAACATCCTAACTTTATCCAAAACGTCATTTCATTAAATGAATCTCTTCTTGAGAAAAAAATTTTTCTAATCGATTCTTTGATATTTCTCAATGTTATTCAAGGACTATTTTTTAATTATATTATGTAGTATTTTTGAATTTACTTTATTTTTAAATAAACTTTCCAATATTTTTATGAATACCGTGAGATAGTGAAAACTTTTCCCGTTGCTCTTATATCAAGTTCATGCCGTCATTTTCTCAATGAACTTGAAAAGAATCACATTTTTTCTTCTTCTTCTTCTTCTTATTAAGGGTAAATTTTTAATTTTTTTTTTTTTAAAGCGTCGAATTTATTAAATTAGTATAACGGATATTATTAAAAACAATTCATTAGTGTAATTGCAGAAAAATCAACGAATCGCTGCGTTTTTAATTAATATGTAAGATAATTAATGAGAATGCAAATTTCCTGAAAGAGCAGGTAAAAATAAATGTGGAAATGTTTGCGTTTTGTTCACTTCCGTGCTCGCAATCCAACTAAACTGACAACTAAATTACTCATTTACAAGTGCTTATATTCTGAAAGAGTTATTAACTTCATTATTAAGACAATTCATCTTTGATACAGTTATTTATTTTCAAGATATTGTAATTAGATATCTAGAGAATTTCTTCATCATACATATCTAGATGTAAGCATAGATACTTACATAATTATCTATACTGAAGATGTTATAAGTAGGTATTACAAAAATTTCTATATTTCCTACGACTCTTGACATTATTGAATATCGTAATATATACTTTCTACCACTTTATTAACATATACTTTTTATCAACTTTTTCATTTTGACGTAGTTCTCATGCTTTGACAATGATAACATACCATTATTTTAATTTGTAAAGCATCCTCCATTCTTTTATTTAATATTACGTTTTATTGCGGTTTGGTCTTCTTTGTATATTATAATGGAATAGAAGATTTTTTTGAATAATCTATTACAAATGATACCTTTAAATGTATAAAATTTTATGCATGATATAAAATGCATGATATTTAGATACTATGTGATGCGATGAATTTCCTGGGATTAATAGGAACGACTTTAAAATGCAGGGCCACAGTACACAGATACAGAAATCTCACGGTCTGGGAATGCAATCCCATCAAATAGGAAACACGGCGATGCAGCCATCGAATCAAAATTTCCAAAGTGCCCAGCAACTGTTGCATCAAAATCATCAAAGCCCCAGATTCGCACAGCAGCACGCGCAGAACATACACCAACGGCAACTGATCCAACAGATGCATCAACAGCAACTAGCCGGACAACAGAATAGTCAAACTGGCGGCGTGAGGAGCATGCAACAGCAAAACTATTTCTCGAATAACGTGTCTTATCGGCAATACCAGCAAACTCGACAAGTTATGTCAAGGTCTCAGATTGATCTACCTAGCACTTCCAGACAGGCTCAAGAGCTCAGACTATCCGGACAGGAAGTGTACTACCATTATGCCCAAGGTCGACCAAGGTACGGTGTACCGCAAGTCTACATGAAGACTGAAAGTAACCAAGAAGCGGAATTTCAACGACAAAACTCGACAAAAGGTATCGAGAAAGCCGCGTCTCAGCCGCAACTCTCTTACGAGGACGAAAGATCTGGTTGCCTTAACGAACAGTCAAAAAATCCGGTCGATGGGATGAAAAATCTTACGGTGGATCCATTGGACAAAGAAAGATATGAGATTACAGTAGAAGATTGTGAACAAGGAGAATTCGGGAAAACCGAATCTCAAAGAAAAGACGAATATCGAACAGAAACTGGCTTCGCTATTCGCAGAGACGATGCTGTTAGATGTTCTAAAACAGAACAGGAGCAACTAACGACAGCTAGCTCTTGTCAAGAGAATCAAGAATCGGAAACATCTTTTATACAAAAGAAGATCGAAGAATTGCAGAAACGACCCGAGGGGAATCATTATAATGTAAAAATGTCGAAAGAAAGCGTGGAAACAGATTTGGGTAGAAGTTCCTTTGGCACAAAAATTGGTAACGATGAACCTCTGAAAAAAATGGAGAATCAATACGCCAAAGATTCTGTAATGAAATCCGAAACAAGGAAAGACGAGCTTGAACATGGCATCAACCGATTAAAAATCCAGAATCAGGGATCTGGATCGGATTACGATAAAGCTGGACAGAGTTCTTCCAATGTTGATTCGGGAAGAGGATCTGCTGTTTATTCCAGCGGAAGACGACCTCCGCCTGAAGACCAAACTCATCCTCCAGGTTTGTTTGTTAATGAATCTCTTTAAATCGCCACGATAAATATTTCATAGTATTTTTATTTTATTTCAAAATATATATGTAAGAGGTAAGTTCTTTAATTTTCTCAAACTTGTAGAGTATAGATCTGTATCGTAAGTACTTTGTTCATAACAATCTACGAATAATCGTGGATTGAAATATAAGTTTACAAGCAAAAATATTTTTATAGGTAAATATTTTTATTAATCTAATTGACGATTAAAAGACCATTTTATTCATTTTACGCATATATTATATATCAAAAGTTTAGATGGACTTTCATTGCATTTATATTATATTCTTTATTTAGTTTGATATTTTGCCATATATTATTTTCAGAGCAGATTTTTTAGCTACACTATACGACAATAAACATTTCTGTTTATTACCTTATTAAAATACTATACATAATGTACTGTATATTAAAGCACTATAAGTATGTATTGAAAATACATATGAATATCAGAAAGTCCAGGTATATTAATATTTCACATATTCATATACACATTCACGCGTATCCAAAGCTTTTGTCAGTAGTAGACTATTATCATAATTATTTATTATAATTACGTAGATTTATTCGAACTTACAGTACAAGACTCCGAATGGGTGGACATAGTCGAATCAGAACTGCGAAGCATTTTAGAACCAAGAGACGTGCCTGCGATGGCGCATTCTACCCTATCTGAAAGTGTATCATCGGTAACGCCACCTCTGCCGCCACTTTCACCCCATGAAAGTCCCAGAACACCGAGAAATCGATACTCAACGAGGTAACAGATCTCTTCATCTCATAACCGATGTCACTTCCGGTCACTGCCCCAGAGCTGCTTCCAATTATTCCTACCTTTCACGTAGATAAAAACATCGATATTGATGGACCAACCTAACCAACCAATCAAACTGTTGAGTATAGGCAGATGAGTGCGCTCTTTTTAAGCCAATGTCGTATTGAGAAACCAGACTATGTAAACGACTCGAGTAAATTTAGGTTTTAAATCACCTTTTTTGTTGTTTTATATCACCATATAAAAAGTTGTATTACTAGAAATAATAAACACGAGGAATAATATTCAAAAGAATTAATTGAGTAATCGTTCCAAATAATAATTATGTTCAAGTATCTAATGATCGATTAATTTTCGACGATCATATGTAATGATATTACTATTGTAATAACTGATCTATAATTACTTATTATTTATTAACCAATCTATTATTACTTTAGGTATTAATCAATATTAACTCTATTCCAGTAGTATTCATAGTAGTAGCCATAAATAATAATAATTATTTACATTACATTTGAGGATTACATTGAGTTTTAAGTTTTTATGTTTTAATTAAAAAACCCTAGATTATTTTAAATTTAAAAAAATTAGAAAATATTTTAAAATTAAATAATATTTAATTTTTATTATACATCATGTACAATCTGACGATACCAATTGACGGTTGAGTGATAAAGTATCTAATTAAGCTTACTAACCTTTTCCTGTTATCTTTGATAATTAATTATTCTTTTATCATTAATTTCTTGACAACCATAATAGTTGCATATTTGTGCACCTTTTAGTTTACCATATGGATCAAAACCTAATTACAGCGATTACAGCAAAGCCATTGAAAAAAGAGGAGGATTTTCGAATAATTCAAAGCATCGCGGTACCTCTACCTCAAAAAAAGATGCTGCAAAGAAATTCTCTCATCGTAAGTAATTTTCACTCTTCCCTTTTCCACACTTTCTTCTTATCTTTCCTTAACTTTGTTCTTTAAGGACTACACGAGTATCATTTATTTAGTTTTTGGTGTAGAAGCAGCCGATTTGACTTCGACTACAACTGGACTTGATTTAGACTCCATGTTGGACAGAAGTGATTCCGATTTAAGTACAAACGATGCAAGAACGATTAGGAAACAATTAGAAGGTTTAGAAAATATGTACAGCGAGGTGAGACACATGTCTTAGTAATCTACCCTAAATAACTTTCAAAAATTTATATTAAAATTTATACCGAAAGATAGTAATCTTCTACAAGTGGCGCCTAATGTTTAAATTAAATTTACTTAGTATACATATATAATAATACATATACAATGATATTCAAATAATAATGACATATGCATATAAATTAAACATGAAATAGCTTAAATTGTGAATGAGAAGCTGTTAGAAAGTTGAATTATCAATTATCGATAATTCTAGGTACTCAAGTTGCTCGGCGGAAGTGTTAAAAAGAGACGGAAGGCCAGAGGTCTTACCAGTTACGGTTCCGTTTCATCGTTGCCAACATCATCCGTTTCGTCGAGACCTGTCACAAGACATCATGATAAACGTAGATCCCACGCTATCGACGATAGAATGAAGAAAGCCAAAGATATAAAAGTCAGTTCAATCTTGGATTTTCCATAATTCTTTATTGACAATTTCTCATCATTCTTTGCTTTTTGCTCTATTAGCTAAATTGCATTTTATCTTTTCTATATGTCTCGCTTAAAGCTCTTTATATTAACTTTTATATTGTTTCATATTGTTCTATATTGTATATGAACAATTATTATGAATAGTTTTTACAAAGATCTTACGAATATTACGAATAAATGTCGAACAATTCCAAGGGAGACATTGTTCCAAGTGAATAATATTTACTTATAGTTATATAATATGGAATCCCTCATATTTGCAGTTTGTTACTATTTACAAAAAAATGAATATATACATCAAACATTTTAATTATGAAAACGAGAATAAATACTCATTATCAAAAGATTAACTTTTAATATAATCATATTAAATAATTGATAATATTTCTATTTTTATACAAATTATAGCTGGATAATGAGAATATTCTATAATAATAGGTATATTCTCCTATTTATTATATTTTCACAATAAAGAAAATAAAATCGACTAAAGATTATTTTTGCGTTTTCAGAGCATTAATAAACGCTTCCAACGGCTAGAATCTCACGTAGTCACACTTGCCAGATCAGTGGCACACTTAAGTTCGGAAATGAGGACACAACATTTAATGATACAGGTGAGAGACAACAACAACTCATTTAAAAGACAACTTATAAACAACATTTAAATTAGAACACACTTCAATTAGAAAAAATTTTAAAGACGAAAATCTTAAATAATATACTTAAACGGAAGTTAATAATATATCGTCTAGTTTTTAAAAATTTATTTTTATATGATTTATCGCATCTTTATTGTATATGGCAGTATTAATGTATACATGTACATATTAGGGTGTCCCATAAGTTTCTTCCCCTTTTTTGATGCGAAATAAATACACGATATTTTTTGTTTAAGATGGATTTATTATGTTATATATGAACCGTTCTGTTCTATAACCTTCTTCCATCTCTCAGGAAGCCTCATTATGCCCTCTTTCCAAAATTGTTTAAGTTTACTCTTGTAAAATATTCATCTAGGTGCGTTTTTATTTCGCTTATGGATTTGAAAGATTTACCACGGAGAGAATTTTTTGAGGAGAGGAACAAGTAGTAATCGGATGGAGCAAGGTCTGGGGAGTATGGAGGATGAGGTAGAACGTCCCAATCAAACTGTAATAATTTTTGCCTTACGGCTAACGCAACATGCGGTCTTGCGTTGTCGTGATGGAAAACGACGCCTCGTCGGTTCTGGCCGTTTTTCTGCTACTGGCTGCTTTCAATTGATCCAGTTGATTGTAATATTTGTCAGCATTGATCGTATCATCTTGAGGAAGGAGCTCGTAGTACACTGCACCTTTCCAGTCTCACCAAATGCACAGAAGAACCTTCTTCGGATGAAGTCCAGGCTTCGCAACAGTTGAAGGTCTATTTTCCTTGGACCAAGTGCGTTTTCGATGCACATTTTGGTATAAAATCCAAGTCTCGTCTCCAGTGACAAGCCTCTTTAAGAAAGGATCCCTTTCATGTTGCTGGAGAAGCAAATCGCACGTAGAGACGCGGTTCGTAAGGCCGGTCTCCGTCAATAGGTGTGGAACCCAAACTTCATATCGATTCGCATATCCTATCTTGATTAAATGCTTATGTATCGTTGTCTTGGGAATATTAGTGGCATCCACTATCTCACGCACACTATATCGTGGATTTTCAGTGAGCACAATCTTGATAATGTCTGTATCAGTCGTTGCTGGGCTGCCGCAGCGGTCTTCATCTTTCAACTCGAAATTGCCAGCTCTAAATTTCTTAAACCAATTGCGGACGGTCCTAATAGTGGTAGTACCACTCCCGTAAACGGTGAAAATCTTGTCTGCAGTGTCCTTTGCACTATTGCCTTTTTTAAAGCAATGAAGCATAACATGCCGCAAATGCATCTTTTGGCTCTCCATATTGAACGGTGCAGAAAAAATTTTAAAAGAGACTTTGTCACCAACGAAACGTACTTTGAAAAAGCTCTGGGACGACTGAAACCAATGCCATAAACGGCTAAGAGATAAGCCTGCATGTTTATATAAACACAGCCACTTAGAGTCACTCATAGCGTGGCGCGGAAGAAATTTATGGGACAACCTAATATATACATTTTTAAATATTTAATTAAGTTTTAAAAGTAATTTCACTTCATGAGTATTTTTCTATGCATCAGTAATAATAAAGAACATTATTCGTTTTATACGGAATTCATTAATCAATACACATTGAGTTTGCTAAAGTTAATTTAAAATTCAAGAAGCTTTCACATTTAATTAATAAAAATCAAATAAAAATTAAATCAAATCATCAGTTTATTTTCATTCTGTTTTAATTCAGCTAATGAATAATTAATTTCTCGAATTAGTTCATCACGTGTATTAATACTTATATTCTTTATCTTTTAATCTTATATTCTTTATCTTCTTCATAGTTAAAATTCTAATGAAATGAAATAAAGCGATATTGGGAGTTGTTGAAATTGTAATGTAATGAAAAAATATTATATCTTTTGAGTATCGTTGGGAATAAATATTCTTGGTCTATTCATACATTGTATCATAATAGTGCATATTTGTTACTGCTTAATTTATGTAACGTTAATTCTTTAACTCCAATTTGTTATATGTTTATATGACTCATTTTTAATTTTATCTATAAAATATATCGGCAATGTTTGATTGGAAACTGGTTATACTATGTACTTAAATTTGTCTAATTCTGCAACGATGAATTGTCAAAACTGTTATTAAGCAATGTAACAAAATTGGATAGAGCATAAGGAATAGAAAAGAGTCGAATAGGTGGAAAAGTAGATCAGAATTTCCGAAACTCACTACTACCAGGTATTCGCAGGAAATGGAGAACATAAGGGGCGAGATTGCTGCACTCCGGACGCAAACGAGCATGGCAATGGTGAGGTCACAGTCTCAACCATTGATCAAGGACTCCGAGCTTCCAGCCCTTTCCAATCCTTCGAGGGTGAAAAAACTCACAAAATTCTTTGGCACAGAACCACCACTTATCAGACTATTCCTCAGGGAACTTGGGTATGAGGTATGTAATTCAAATTATCTCCAATCTAATTCCTTAATTTATCTATTTGCACGAGAAAATATTCATTAATTTATTCATGCAAAAAATTGCATAAATAATTAAATTAATAAAACGAAACAAATTTCCAAAAATAATATTTTTTCTTAATTGATGGATATAAAAATAAAAGTACGATCACCATGATTCTACATATCTGATCGATAAAAATTTGAGAAAAAAAATTCATGTAAAATTAATTTTGAACGTGATTTTCGGTTGAATTCGAACAAGATTTGAGGTCAAATTTTGTTGGTTGCATTGCATTTTACTCATTATACAAAGAAAAGGCCTCTAAGAAATCGTAGTTGGTAATTCATCTAATTTCTTGGAAAAAAATTAAAGTTTCATGGATTCTCGAATTTAGTTTATTTATAATCTATAATAAAAATCGCATTTGTTCCTAGTAGACGTGATATTTACTTTTTATATATTCTATTCAAATTGTCAAAAAATAGAAATACCATCTTATAGCTGCAATCTTTGAATTTTTATTACGTTATCATAACTGAAATTCCATTGCTTTCCTTTCTTTTGTTCAAATTGAACGTGTTTCAGAAATATGCAAATGTGTTCGAGAAAGAAAAAGTCGGTATGGTGGAACTTCCTTATTTAAGCGAAGAGAGATTACAAAAAATGGGAGTTCCCTTGGGACCAAGATTAAGAATTCTGCAAGAAGCGAGAATATCGGTGTGCAAAGATCCAATTTATGTCGTATGAGTTCTATAGAACGGCTTGTTTTCTGAAAGATTACCTAGGCAATTCTGAGTACGTACATCCGCCGGTAGCCGGTGAAAGGCAATAAAATACATAATCAAATCCATCAAATTTTATCCACTTGAATGATTTTAGAAATTAATTTTGAATTCGGTAGATTGTATAATATATTTAAATTCGTATAAAAAATAAATCAATTTTCTTAGTAGATTGATAAACCATTAAAGTAAACAATTGTTCACTTTAGAAATAAATAAATATTTGAAAGACAAAGAAGTAATAACGAAATTAAATAAACGTTTATTGTACATGTTGATTATATATCGAATATATTGTATACGAATATAGTAAACAAAGCATGGTGTATACGTTTATCAAACATATCCGTACAGGTTTTTATTTTACAAGTACTTTTAAATACTCGAGTACAAATATAATAACATGTCTTATTCTGAATTCTAACATTAGTAAATCACAAAAGATATGAATCCTAATTGGGAATATTTCAATGAGAAGTAATACCTGTCGATGAGAACATGTTTCAGAAATATATCAGTCACATATAGATTAAAGCTAAAGGAAAGAAGAATTATTCGATAATAATTGTTCATGATTCCAGAGATTTTGTCATTCATAAACTTATTTCAGTCATAAACTCATTTTCCTTTTATAATTTATTATAAATTATTGATCGAAATACATATCTATGTGTAATACTTATAATACAAATAATAACTGCCTCAATCATTATTATAGTATCTCACGTATCCTTAAATTATTATACTAAAAGAAAGTTAAAACTAACTAGTTAAAAAAAACAGTTTAAAGTAAAAGAAATAATATCAACATCATTTAATGTTAATCAATATGTAAATACCTTCTACGGTATTGTCAGTTCTAAGCATCACTTATCACCTTCACGATATTGTCAATTCTAAGCATCGCTTTATACAACAAAAATAGTTATAATTACTAATTAACGAAAAACAATTTTTGACTGTACTGAAGTGTCAAGTAAACATCCAATTGTAATGAATGTTAGCGTAACTTTATATTTATACACTATACAATTATAGCTAATCAATCATTTAGGATAGTTTGGATAAAATATATTTTCTTACACAGACGTATTGTATATAACGTGCACGTGCTATATAGATTTGTATTTTTGTGATTGATCGGTCTGAATCGATGGTAGAAATCGATTTGATTGTCTCAATCGAGAATAAGCTCAAGTGAACATATATTGAGAACGAGAAGCAAAAATTAATTTGCCAAAGAGACGGGAAAACGTCGTCGACAAAGTAATGTGTGTTAATGGAGATTGTCATTCGAGAGGAACCAAATGAAATTTTTCTCCTAAATGTTCTATTATTTTGACTTGTTACTACTACCGCTTCCAAAGGTTATTTCATTTATTCAATCGTTTTGCTTTGAATAATAAATAGATTAGATAAATTTTAGTTTTTGCTTATATTACATTTTGAAAAAACTTTGCAATCTATATCGATAATCCTCCAAGAAATCAAAGAACTCAATTACAACCGAAAAATTATCGATTTTTGAATTCTTACAATATAGTAGAACGTCGATAATCCAAACTAATTAGAACACAAATCCGTTCAAATAAGCGATTTTTTAAATAATTGGTCAAATTTGTGATCATATCATAAATCAACTAAACAGTTAAATTAAATAGTTTTCAAATACGGATGTTTGTTATGTAAAAGAATACATGTCTAATAATCAATAGATGTTATAAAATTTTCATTATCTCTTCATCTAATACGTAATTTAAGAGCTTTCTCTTGAATCCAAGATTCATTTATACGTATAGCTTGATCCAATTATCATTTGCTATTTTCAAGCTTCTATACAGATGAAAAGTTTTCTTATTATCTAAGATATTTTGAAATTCTAATAATATTGAGTCCCTATTTTTAATATAGTTAATTATATATTGTCTAATATAATATTCTATGATTAAATTATATGTATTTTTTAAAAATATTGAATAATATTTAATAACTTTTAATTTTGGTATTACTCTTTTTCTTTTAATAGTATTTTCATGGTATAAATGAAAAGGAGTTCGCTTAAATAAGACAAATAGGGCATTTGAGGCAAAGATACGTATTCCAAAATATAAACATTGTTCGACATATTGTTTAAATGTATACATACATAATTAGACTGCATTTGCATAATCAAAATTTGAATGATTGACGAATTCCAGATAATCAGCATTCCATTCTACTATATTAACTGTGTACAAAAAATCATACAATATTTTGTTTGAGCTTATTTTATAATGTGAAGCTTCATAATCTATAGTTGATTCTTTTCTACGATGTTTGTACATCATGAGTAATGTATTTGAACATATTTTCTTTTCTCGAAAATTTTATAAATTCAAATGTCTTTACAGACATTGCAAATTTTTTTCATGACAAAACTTACTATTTAAGGATTGAATTTAAGGATTGATCTCTTTACAACAATCTCGCAAAACTTAATACACGACATTTTTCATTATTTTTTTCAAGTTTTAAGTAGAAAGTACGCCATTAGCATTGAAATTTACATTAATAATTCAAAAAGATTGCATAATCAAATTTGTATTTTAAGTGTATATCTTTAGTATGTATTTAGTTTATTTAATGAGCGTTTAATGTATGTTTATATGTTAAGATATAACTTATTTTTAAACATGCGTACACATACAATATGTATAAATTACCTCATTAAATGTACTGGCACGTAATACACACATTTAACACCCACCAAAACATATACATGCTCTAAAGCCTTACATTAAACAAGCTGAATACATACTAAACATCTATACATTCATACTAAGTACATACTGTGCTTTTCACTAAAAGGACAATAAAACTGCGAAAAAATTATAGATCAATTTCTTAGAGATTATTGTAAAACTTCTCTTTATAAAAATATATTTTATGTTAAAAGAAATATGAAAAAAAACTTTCTTCAATTCCGTAGAATTTAAATTTACAAAATTTTAAAGAAAAAAGAGTAACCTCAGTTTTTCAATCTGCTTTATAACAAAAAAGTGTCTTTAAAAAAACTATTTCAAGTATGTAAAATAAAGACAGAATGTTGTATGATCTTTTAGATCTGAAGTATGCAGGACTTCAAAAATTTTCCGGCAATTTCCCGGTTATAATTTAACGATCCTTTAATTTCTTGAAATAGTGTATGTTGAAATCGCGAACTCTCAGCAATATATATTTCGATATCTATACTTCTACATATGACTATTTACTAATTTCTAGCTGCAGTCTCTCTCTACTAAGTACTTCTTCTTATTTTCTTTTTATAGATCGAAAGAACTTACGTGTGTACAATTATAAATCGGTGATTACAAGTGAACACCTATATTAGATTGTCATTCGAATCCAAAGTTAATTAAGTATTCAGAATACCATTTTTATCGAAACTTGCATTTATGTCTCGATAATTCAAAAAATTTTCGTGGAATTTCATTAATTGATTTATTATGAATTTTTTGAAATTGGCTCCTTATTTTATAAAACAATCTCACACACAAAAGTAAAAAAAAAAAGAAAAATTAAGCGGTCTTATTTAATTTTGAATGAAAAATCGTCGATACATTGAATATCTATATGTTCCACTTCAAACATCGATTTGCTGAATATAAATATATCACGTTTGCCCAAAAAGCCTGCTTTATTTATATATTTTTGCCAACTTGGCAAATGATATTTTTCCGTGAACTGACCAATTTATAGATATTTTCTTTGTATACTAAAAATTTTTTAGCTTGCTCGAAAAATAATTTCAATGATAAATATAATTACATATTACGCGTAGTAACGCGTCATATTATTTCAAATAATATCTATTTTCTGTGTTTTGCTATGCTGATTATCAAAAAATCAAATTTCTCATTTATTATATTCAAAAGAAAAATGATGTTTTAATAAAAATATTATTCGCGTAACTTGGCAAAAATTGTTCCATTTGAATAATTAAAATTAAAGAATAGATCTGTTAAAAAAAAAACTATTACATAAACTAAACTAAAGATATAAACTTTAAAGCAATGGCTTAACGAATTCATGACTGATCATTTTATATCTGTAATTAAAATGCATTGTTTCAATCAATAATGTAATATTACATTAGTGGTCGATATATTAATATCATAATGAAACGTAGCTATAGGTTTTTAATAAAGTTTTACACGATTATTAGCTTTAATTTTTAAAACTGGTAGTTCAAAAGAAATAAAATAGAACTATCTTCGAAAGTGCGAAGAACTTTTGTTTCGATAAAAATTTCATTTTCAAAAAATGTATCAATTAAATTAATTAAAT
>KQ435692.1:1577010-1587854 GCA_001276565.1 Melipona quadrifasciata | reverse complement strand
TGCGTAGTATACACAATCGCTAATCGTTCAATATCGTGAGATTTTAAATAATTGATTCAAAAATGTTCTGTTCTCTACAGACACCAGGTTTGATATTTGACGAGAACATCGTTTTCTCATACTAATAATTTACGGCAATGATTCTCAACCAGTGAGTAGCAACATAATCATTGGTGTGTTGCTAAATTTTTCATCAAAATGAAAAAAATATAGGTATGTAATTAAATAAGTGCATTTTTTGTTAATAAATTATAATTTAATTATTTTGTATTTCTATCAATCTAGATTATATCAAATAAAATCTAAATTTATTTGGTTGGATTTTTAACTTCTTTTTCTCCTAAAAATTTTCAAGTGCGTAAAATTTTCGTGAAAAAAAAATTCTTCATGAAACTAAAAATAGGAGTGTGATTTGAATCTCGGTTACGAAGGAAGACAAGTTTCTCTCTATCTAAATCTAATGTCCAAATGTGTTTACGATACGATAATATTTATTGAATTGCTGTGAAACTTCAATACTCCTAGAATTCAGTACTCCTAAAATTTAATTAAAAAGAGTTGAACATTTGACAAAGTAATAACAAATTTAAGAGCCACGAAAAAATGTAAGTACATTCCGTGCTTTTCAAATCTCTGTACTTTAAACTTGAATTCTTAAATTGGTGCTAACATTTGGTGTAAAAGAATATATCATGTAGTACAAATACATTTTACCGTGCTGTGCAGATCATCTAAAGGAGGAAATTTCAGAATCATAATACAATGGCATTTATTGAAATGTAAAGAGTGTAAAGAGTGTAGAAGACAGGTCCTAATACGCTTCCTTGCGACACTTCTACACTTGTGTGTTGTATGTTAGAGTATGAATATTTTATTTTAACATAAAATGTTCTCTATGTGAGGTATGAGTATAATAGCTGGTAGAAAGCGTCAGGGATATGATTTTTACCAGTTCTCAGTAGTCCTTCATGCCAGACTTTTTCTATATTGAGGAACAGGCATGTATAGTACTTATACATTGTCTCTTCAAGAACCTGAATAATTTTGTTGGTTAGCCTATGTACCTGTTCGATTATAGCATGCTTATCTTTACAATTAAACTGATGATTAACTGTTTTCTATTTATTATCTCTTTAATTCTATATTCTCTGGGAATATTTTTTCTAGCATTTTCGACAGCTATGGTAGAAATGAGATGGATCTATACAAGGAAGGTTCATGAATATTTTGATCTTGTTTCGGCAGCATAATTATTTTGACCAGCTTCCATGTGCTTGAAAAATGCTAGATTCTGAATATTTCATTAAATAATATTTATTATGAATCTGATAGCCTTGTACATTCGCCGCGGAAAGTATGTTCACAAGCACCAAAAATGTAGTTTTTGGTAACTAACTCGAAAGTTTTAAGGTGAATGGAGTAAATAATCGACACATATTAATTGATAGTATCTAACAAAATATATATTTAACGATGAACTATATGAGATGTATTTTAACAACTACAAAACAATCAGTCATTTATAAGAATCATGTGCGGAAAGTGAGTTGACAAGAATTGATTATGTAAAAAAACAAAGTTTGCAATAACAAAAGTACACATTTAATATGAAATTTGATAACCTCGATTAGTTATGATGTCTTGAAGCCTTTTTGGCATACTTTCTATTAATTTATTAATTGTATTTTGGTCTATTTCAGACCATGCTTTTAATAATGCTCTTTGAAATAATAATTATTATTTATTATTTATACAAATGCTCAAGCACATTTCTATCCAAATGGTCCCACAGATGCTCGATGGGATTCAAATCAGGGCTCTGAGCTGATCATAACAGTAAATGAATATATATATTGTTTTCATTTTAATACCTTTTTGCCACTTTACAAACGTGTTTTGGATCATTGTCCATTTGTAAAATAAAAGAATCTTGGATGTTCATTTTTTCTGCTGAATTTGTCAAATTTTGTCAAATTACCGGCCACTGAAAAGAAACATACTAGAACTGCTCCACCTCCGTGTTTTACGGTAGGAGTGATTAAAGAAAGTTTAAAACTTTCTCCTCCCACTTTTTTCTCCCTTCTTTTGTTCGAACGAAGTTGAAACGTTGACTCGTCCATGAATATAACATTTTTCCAAAAATCAATTGGTTTAATTACAAATTGCTTAGCAAACGTTAATTGTCTCTGAGCGTTACGTTTGCTGATAAGTGGTCGCTTTCTCTGCTGCCATGATATCCTGCTTCTTTTATTCTCATACGAATTTGTGTTTCTTTGATAGGAAGATTCAATTCAGATTTCAATTGTTTCGAAGAAATGTTGTGGTTTTTGTGCACCTCTCTTAACCGTTTTAGCGCCACGCAGCGCGAACGCGCTATTCGCGTACTATGGTGAAATCTGCCGCGATGTTTGGTCACGATCGTCAAACAAAGCGCTATCGCGCTGCAAGGCACAATCGAACACGGATTCTTAAAAACTTCTGGCACTAAAACGGTTAATATCACGCGATTCTGTCGCATTGTTGATTTCCTTGGCCATCCTGATCTCGGAAGATTTTCGGCAGTACCGTTGATTTCTAAATGGTTTATCATCTTCCTAACATATTCTATCGATATATTAAAATCAGACGCGATTTTTCTGAGTGTCTTTCCTTTTAAATATTTAAGACCTCTCAGCAGGTGTCAATTCACGAATTTTTGGCATTCTACAATAATACATACAGTTTCCACGTGTGAAAATGTTAAAATGGTAAACAAAACGTATAATTTAAAAATTAATTATTATAATTAATCTTTGAAAAATTATAAGAAAATGCAGCTAAAAATATATGTTAACTTACTTTTCACCTGATGATAAATCACACATCAATATACACCTCTATTTCACACAAAGGTCGAAACTCAACTATTTGTACAGTGTCAACAAACGCTGACACAACATTCTGAGAAATGAAAAGTTATACATTATGTTTTGAACGTGTTAGCCGGCGAGTGTAGGTAATTTTGTAACTACTTTTTGTGATTAGATCGAATCCCGAGGTTTTGTTTTGGTTGTTGATATTAGTTCTTTTTATTTCTGATTTAGCAGTTTTGCGTATCGTGCTAGTTTGTTCTTCAGTCTCGATGTCATTATTGTTTATTATAGTTACTTACGGGCTGGAAAGTTTGCCTGAGGTGTTCTACAAATGTCATAGCTTGCTCTAAGGAAGTTTTAGCCCAAGTGTTGTCCAATTTCTTTATTGCTGGAGTCGGAATTATCGTCCTCTTTATCCTTTTTGCTGTCTTCCATAGTGAGTAATTTGTATCCTCCCCTCGTGAGAAGTTCAATAAATATTTTTCAACCTCTTTGTTCCGATATTCGTGGATAATTTTTTTAGTTTCCTTGGTAAGTGCATTTAGCTGCCGTTTGGATTTAGCAATTTTATATTTCTGCTATTGCGCTTTCGCTTTTCTTTTTTGTTTTATCTTTTATGATATGTAGCTGGGTACCATAGTCTGTTTTTATTAGTTTTGGTTGTAAATGACCAGACTGATTCTTGAATCGTTTGTGTTAGGTAATCGATTGAATTCTCGATGTGCTCAGGTGTTTTTAAGGGAACATTGCATTTTCAGGTTTTTATTAATTAGGAACCTGAATTTTCCCCAGTCTGTTGTATTATTGGATAGAATGCGGGTAAGCTCTATTTCTGAAGGTTTTTGTAAGTAATGATGATTGTGGGTATATGATCAGAACTCAGGTCTGGGCTTGTTCTGATGTAGTTGAAAGTGTAACTTATTTAGCCCTTTTATTACAGCGAAATCTATCAGATCCGGAGTTTGCTCATCTGCTGCAGGCCAATACGTTGGTTCACCGATTGAAAACGGGATTAGTGATAATTTTTCTATCACTTGTAATACAGTTCTACCTCTTGGTGATATTCTTTTTGATCCCCATAAGTTATGTAATTTATAAGTTTAAGTTATAAGTTTTGCATTGTAATCTCCTGCGATCAGGAATTTGTTTCCCAGGGTTTGGAAAAAGTTTTTATATTGTTTAAGAGTGAACTTATGTTTAGATGGAAAATAAATTGCCGACATTTGTATTGGTCCATTTAAGGTTTCTAATCTCTGTGTAGCTTAGAGATAATCAAATGTTTATTGTGTAGGTGGTGTTTAATGTTATTATTCCTTATTATTATGGCTGATCCACCGGGCGATTTTCCTGATGGGTGTTTAGTGTCATAGATGATATAATGTGGAACTTTTGTATAATGTGGAGTTTTTGTTTGTAAAATGAGTTTCTGATATCGTCATAATATCTATGTTGTGCTCATAAATGAAGACTGTAAGTTCATGTAGTCTTTGTTGTAACCCATTACTGTTCCATGCAGCTGATTGTATTTCTCATTATGGCCTTTTGCTAGAGGAACGGGTCGTTCAGGGTATCGACTTCTAGATAATATTTAGGGACCGTTAAAATCAGTGAAAGAGTGGTTAATCTACAAATTCATCGGCAATCAGAATGGAGGAAAATACGAATGAGGAATGTTTTAAACTCATAAAATGTTAATACGAATATATATATCATTAAGTCATTCATACTTCATATCATTTTTATTAACAATTCATGACAATAAATGATTTCAGCAGTCGAAAATGCAACTCAGTGAGTACGTGTTAACACATGAAAGGCCGGATATCTTTTTTTTCAACTTACTGCAGTGGTCGCATATTTTCTCGACAGGCTGTTTTTTTCTTGCAGTCAACTATGAGTTTACATCTCATCAACTTTTTATAATATTTATTTTAAACTTTCAGTGTTTGAATATAAAACATTATTTCATATTATGAAACAATAATTTATAATGCATGCATAAAATTATTACTTTTTATGAACTATAATCTTGATGAAATTATAAACTATATCCAAAAATAATCAACATAATCCATAATAATTTACAAAAGAAGTAATACACAAAAAAAATACGGTGATTGTGCATAAAAGGGTATACCTCACCGATTTTGATAAAATTTAAATATGTTGTAAAACTCAACATTTTGAGTAACTTTTTCCTATACATATAATCGCCGCTCAGCTTTAGTTTCCGAGATATTTGCAAAAAACTATTGTTACTGCTATAATGAACTTTGCTTATACCTACGCGTTCATGACAGGTATACCTACAGTTCATGTCGAGTCGCCGATTGTTTATTGTTTCTATAAATACATCGAGGTGGCCGGCAATGGATGTGTATAACGAGTTTTATACTTAAAAATATTGATTAGCCGGCCGCCTCGATGTATCTGTAGAAACTATAAACAATTGGCGACTCTACGCTTACACACGCCATAGATATGTAGCTATAGTTAATATTCATTGTGTAGCAGCAATAGTTTTTTTGCAAAAATCTCGGAAACTAAGGTCGAATGACGGTTATATGTATAGGAAAAAGTTGTTCAAAATGTTAATTTTTACAATATATTTAAATTTCGTCAAAATCGATGAGATGTACCTTTTTATGCGCAATTACCAAAAATACACTCTTATTTCTATAGTGTCCATTTGTTTGATCTGTTCCTTTGTTACACATTTTACCATTGTTAGTATGCACTTAGCACTACATTGAGACACAGTATACAAAAATTATCCCTGAGCCCTTTGATTTATCAAGGAAACCTTATCCTTTATAGTTCCAATTATTTCATACATTGTATTCAGCATAGAGCCTATACATAAAAAAAGTTCCTAGTACTTTTTTAAAGTATGGTACTGAGTAAAACATTTTTCTTTATGAAGAGAAACCATAAAAAATTTGCATATATACCTCGTTTCACTTTTTTTTCCTTGGGCAGTACAAACTCTACAGACTCTGGTAGGAAATTTCTTTTTTCCATTGCTTGAAATAAGTACAGGTTCATGCTGCTTCATGTCAACTCCCTGTGCCACTAGACATATCTCTCTCTGGTTCCGAAGAGCCTTCATTAGCATTGTCAGTAATCCAGTATTTTGCAACCGAAAAGAAAAACTGCTCATACTTTATTTTTTTCTCTGGATTCGGAGTATTGTAGATTCTAAAACAATTGAAAAGTCCACAGTTTATGAGATAAAGGATGACTTTTTTTGTCCATTTCATCGTTTTCCTTAGAATAGGATAATATGAAAGGTATTATCCACATGATCAACAATTGTATTGATTTATACATACAGGTTTTACTATATCCTCTCCAGTTTTTCTTTCTTATATTTGAGACAGAAGTGTCATGAATTGATATCATTCTGACATCTCATTTGTTTTTCCATATGAGAAGAAGGTCACCTTTTCTACAAAATACTGTGTCACTTTTCTTCATTCTTGATGCTTTGGTTTTCAGACTTGGCGGTAAACATCTGTTCATCCTAATACTATAGTTCTACAGACTCTAGTTTTGTTTTTCAATAAGTCAGCAGTAGAGTACAGTTATAATAATTATCCTGATAGATATGATATCACATATCAAAATAAGAATCAAGAACTGAAAAAACAATTTCTTTTAATTTTTTCCCTTTACCATGGGAATCAATACAATCTCCATGTTACAGATATAGCCTGTGTCACTCTCGCACACCATTCTAACAAGTAAACCATACTTTGTAATCTTTGTAGGGTTGTACGTTCGAAACCTTAGGTGTTCTCTTCATGGAATCATTCTCTCGTCCAAAGACAACTGTTGCTTTGGTCTTTATATTGTCCTTCATTTAAGGATGAAATAATCCAGCATAGGTTGAATTTTGAAGAATTTCTCAGAGTTGTTATGCATTGTCGTGTTATCATTAATGTCCATATTTGCTCAAATCTATTGCTCATAGTCTGTGAAAATATAGGGGTAACTATTAGAGGATCTGTTGACTGATAATCTTTCCAGCTATCTTTTTTTGTTTGATAGCTAGAAATATTATCCCATTAGAAAAATTAGGCCAAGGAATTTTTTCATGTTTTTTTATATAACAGAAGACCACTTGAGTGCTTTAGGTGATGTTTTACATTTCATTCAGGTTTGATCATGATAAGTACACAACTCCTTGCAAAACATTTCAAACAAGTCATCACCAAATATCAGGTTAATCACAGAGGCTACAGAGTCACATTGAGATGGCAATGTAATGACCCCGGGATATCCTTCAAACATTTGTAAGCGTGGTGGAATATTAATTTTCACACCAATAATTGTCATCATTATGACAAAATAAATCATTCACTAGAACAGAATCACCTTCATCGTTAGTGTCAGAATCTGTAGCGACCTACGATTCCTCGACTACGAGATTCGAACACTTGACTAGCACAAGCCGCAAGTGGTTGCGCGCCTAGCGTCTAAGTCCTACCGATCTCCGACGTTTAAGCAGCAGAGTGTGCGGAACCCCGCTAGGATGGATGATCGAACCAGCCTTAGCAGGTTTAGTTACAATAATAGGCGTCCAGGCGTCTGGGGTTAGGAGTTGCTGCCATCAGCCCCACTGGATGGAGTCTTAGGCAATGACTCCGAGACGAAACGCCATCCGACCATTCACTTTCCTATCTTCACCATTCTTTACTCACTATATCCCAGTTCCATCTCTTTCCATACATCCTTCTATCTCTCTCCATCTTTACCTGTTATCATTTATATCGCTACAAATCACTTGAAAGCACTCTGCACCTTACGCTTCTTTACAAACCTAATAATGTCACTGTCACTAAAATCGCCCTCACAATTATCAAAACAGTCATCCGCACCAGGAACATCTGATAAATTATCGTCAAAAACTTCCGAAAGTATTTCAATTTCGTTCATTTCCTTCCATTTTCTGAAAGAGGTCATTTCTAAAAGCACGAGGAACTTGAAGACAAAGATAGCGACTATTCGAATTGCCAAAATGCAATCACAAGCGGTAAATAAGCAAAAAAAAAAACATGGAGACAATCGAGTTTAATACATTGTCTACTGATGTAAACACCTAAAGATATCGTGTAGAAAACACGAGTTATCTCGTAATCCATCCGTAACAGATGGCGCGCGAAACCCGAATAAATTCGTGATCCATCCGCAATATATTAATAAATAACATGGTACTATAAAAAAAAATATGTATGGTATCATTCAAAAAAATAAATTTGACTTCGAAATTTCGATGGATGAATTTTGAAGAAATAATTTACAACACATAATGTGCTTTTTAATTGCAAACAATATTTGTAGAAATATTTTATTGTTAAGTTCAAACTTTTATAAAATCGAGCTTACGGGATAATTCATTTAGGTTGTGAATTTATACAAATTTATGAATTTAAAAAAGTTATATCTAATTACATTGTTCATAAAAATATATTTCAATCAATTTTTTCTAATACTTTTAAATAGATATATATAATCAAATATATACTAAATTTTTCATCCCAATTTTCATCAATCTCTGTTTCAAATCGTTCAATAATGAAGTACCATCACGTTCAATTCAATGAATAATTTTCGAAACAAATCTGGCAATACTGTCCATATTTTTTGATTTTCGCGGTGCAATTGCCTGAATCGTACGACAGAATGTGACACGAAAATGGTAACGGGGCACAGGATGCCCCGAAATCATAGCCAAAAAAGCATTGTATGCAATGTCTATTATAGTTTAAATTGATACAATAGGATATGACACGAAAATTATAGGGGAGCTCTGAAGCCCCCAGAATATGCAATCTAAAAATTTATTAAATGTCATATCAATATGGTTTAGTTAATAGGTAGTCATATGTTTAGTTCTTTCCAAAACTTTATGGCGCATTTTCAATAAGAATACCCGCATGTTATGATGCTATATTTATTATTAAATAATTACATATATATTTTTTTTTAAATAATGTCATAAAATAGTCAATATTTTGAAGATAAATGTTTTGTCGCACTATACGAAATCATTGATGAAATCAATTATTTGTATCTGATTATCGAATTGTGTGTTTATATTAAACAAACGAATGCTCATTTGCTCCACATTTCAAGATTCGCGCTCATTTATTATAGTACACTCGCTTAGTTACGAATGTAACGATATGAATACAAGCATCAATTTGGTTGGAGTGGGGAGTGAATGAACATTTGTTTCATGTAAACGTAGTTTCATGTAAACGTACAATAATTGTTATCAGATAGAAATAGTTGATACTATATATTGTGACAAAACTGTTTTATTCTCAAAGTATTGACTATTTTATAATATCATTTTGAAAAGAAAAGTATATGATTATTTAATAGTGAGTATACATATATATATATATATCAAGTAATGTTATCAAAAGTGAAATATAGTAAATAATAACCTCAGAGAATTTTCTCGAATTTTTAGTTATAAAAATATTAATATTGTTAGAACATTAATTTTATGTTAATATTAGTTACAGTTTCATTAGTACAATACAATTTGTAATATACTTTCACAAATATTGAAATCATTTATATAATGTATAATCTACTGTAAACAATATATTTAAGGTTATGTTATTTTAAAATTAAATATTTTCGAACCTGTTATTAAATATAATTTGAACATTTTTATATATATTAAAAATATAATCATTTTGTTGCTACTTCTATAAGTAAGTTTAACAATTAGACAGATGCCAAGCGTTAAAGATGAATCTGAAGCAGAAGGAGAAGAAATGTCTCATGACAGTAATGAAAGTAATCAAAGTTCTGCATCGTGTGACAGTAGTGCAGAACACAGTGACAGTGATGATTCTTCAGAGATGGACGAAGATGAATGTGAAAGGCGACGAAATGAATGCATGGAAAACTTAGTAGATTTAGAAAGACAATTTACACTTCTTAAAGAACAGTAAGTTTTAAATATAATATTTTTATAGAATAAATTTTGTCATTGTAAGTTTAACATTTTAATTTTCATAATTTTAGGCTTTACCGTGAGAGAATTACCCAAGTAGATACAAAATTAGGAGAAGTTCGAGTAGGAAAATCCGAAGAATATTTAATACCATTGGAACGATTAAAAGAAAACATGAAAACAAAGACAGAAGTAGCTGGAATATTAAAGCAATATAGACTACAAAATATCCAAAATAAATTTTTAGCTGAGGAACAAGCTGCATTACAAAATTTTGAGAGTGAGAAAGAATTAATCTGGGACTGCATTCATAACGACTTGCAAGAGAAAATACGTAGATTGGAGGAAGATAGAAATAATGTTGACATTCATGCTGATTTATGGTTAAATTCTAATGGTAGAAGACGCAGAAATCATACTGAAAGAAGAAGAGCTGTTTCTGTTGCTGGACCTTATATTGTTTATATGCTTAATGATGCAGACATCCTTGAAGATTGGGCATTGATCAAAAAAAGTTTAAGTAGTCGTAAAGCTGAAATAATATAATATTCTATAGAAGACATCAGAATAGATGTATTTCTCAAAATACAGCAATCTCAATAATGTTAATGTATCGCCTTCTTATAGGTCTGAGTAATGAAACATTCAAGCGACAAAATTATCTTCATTTTACAATATTGGCACTTTCTTTACATTTATAATATATATAATATATAGAGTGCCTTCTTTAAAATATTTTGATCTCTATAGGTTTATTTTAATTGATAAGACAATGATGCAGATGGACTGCTGAAAAAATAAAATATTTATGCCTCTAAGAATATAATTCATAAATTGATAAAATATTAAATGATTGTAATATAATAATTACTATTTTGTTTATGAATATAGTAATACTTAGTTATAAAAATACTTTAATGCTAAATGTAAATATTTATTTAAATAATTTTAGTCAGTTCATGTATCAAACATATTCCTCAAAAATTGAAGTATTTAAATATTTAATATTATAAAAA
>KQ435692.1:1481018-1493680 GCA_001276565.1 Melipona quadrifasciata | reverse complement strand
TAACAAACAGTACCACGTGCGCTACTAAAGCAAAACTGAGAGACTGGCAATACTTATTCTACGACAATAAACAGACTGCGAATATGCGTCGCGAGTATCGCGTTACAGCGCGTAATTTGATTTATTTTTAATTTTTTCATGTCAAAAACAATTTTAACCCGCGGGCCGTAGTTTGCCGACCTCTGATCTAGATTAAATCCATTTCGAAATCTACGAAACTATTTTTAATTGTTTGGAGAGTAGTTGCGCTGTCTAAATAAACGGTTTAAGTGTTTTTTGACTTCGTATAACATAACATGGCGAAAAAGAAATTTTTCGTTCTTCATATCGAAAAATTCCTTTCGTGCATAAATCAACTTAATTCAACGTCTGATGATAAAATGAGTGATGATGACATTTTTCGCCAACTATGTAACACCAATGTCGATAATGCTGCCATCACTTCTAAAATTCGGGCAAGAAAAATTATGTGAACAGCAGATTTTTAAATTTAATTTTTTCAAAAACGAAACCTCAAATCAAAAAATTTTATTCTATATTTTTTTATTATTTTTTCATTACGAATATCTCCTTGTATATGATATGTCATTCCAAATCTATAGAAAAAAAATATTATTTAATTAGAATATAATTATTTTAAATGATTATAATTTCATTCATTTTAGTTTCATTCATTTCATTCATTTTAATAAAATATACAGTACAATATTAATTTAATTCTATATAACAAAGTTGGACAAAAATCAATCAATGATTAATGATTAAATTTTATCAATAATCTTTAATTAATTAATGAATTATATTAATGAATTCCAACTTTAGTTGTGAATTAAATTCTTAATAACAGTTAAATTCTTACTTTATTCGTTAGTTGACGAACGACTAAATATTTTTCAATTGTTAATTGCGATTAGGAATCAAATTCTTATTTTAATTGTTAATTATTATTAACGATTAAATTCCTTTCAATTTTAATCGTCAGTTGGATACCTCATTAACGATTAATTGCTAAAATTCTTTTTGTATTAAAATTAGTGTTTTCGAGATGTATGAGATGATTAAACCTCTATAAGTCCGTGAACAATAAAATAATATCAATGTCTAATATAATGAAATTTTTTATTACTGCTTACTTATTTAATAAATTTTGATATATGTATACTCTTGACAGATATACAATTATATACAATTATAATCAGGAATATGTTTTATTTCAATTAAATATTTTAATCCTAAAAACCTCGACGCTTTATTACAATTATAAAATATATCTTCAATATATCTTCAGTGAAATTATAATCAAATTCGATGTAATAACTAATAATTGATAATTGACACTATTGATCGATTAAATCAATTGCCGACTTTTCATCAATTAATTTTCTTTAATCAACGATTAATCATTAATTACATATCATGGTAATTATTTAGAAATGGGGAAGGGATTCACAAATTTCGACGATTTTTAAATATGTTGTAAAAATCAATATTTTGAACAACTTTTTCCTATACATACATATAACCGCCGCTCGGTTTTAGTTTCCGAGATTTTTCCTCAAAAAGATCGCTGCTATTACATTTAATTCTGTCTACACGTCCGTGATTCTGTATGCGTCAGTCCACGGTCGCCCCTTATCTCTTGTTTCTATAAATAACGGCATGGCGACCAACGACAAATAATGTATAATGTGTCAAGCTAAATCTAGTTCTGCATTGATTTCGTTATTGAATGCATTGCTGTCAAAGAATTCAGAATGAAGTTGTATGAATATTTAAGTATATGCAACATATATGATACACTAATTGATTTTTTAATTGAACAAAGAATGATTCATGGTGAGATGTATTGTACTAAGTGTAAAAGTAAGGAAGTAATGAAGTTTTTAATCGTAAAAATTTAATGTTCGTAATTACTACGCAAGCTATTTTTCAAAAAATCGCAATAAGAAACGAGTGAGAACATATTGCAAATAAAAAATTAGTGCTCTCCATAATACGTGGTTTAATAATTTACATACTTTCATACAAGATATTTGTCGCTTTATCGGTTATCATTTAATGCTGAAACCACCAAGTAAGAATTTTTGCAAAATGGACTGGAAATATCGTCGACAACAGTAGTTGATTGGGCCAGCTTTTGCCGTGAATTATGCACTTTATAGGCAGAAAAACATTCTGTTTCGGTTCTCCATTATCGGGAGAAAATGAAATTGTTGAAGTGGATGAGACGAAAATTGGTAAACGAAAATTTAATAAGGAAAGACTTGTAACTGGCCAGTGGATATTCGGAAGAATTGAACACTCGAGCATGCATATATTTATTATTCCAGATCCAGATACTGGTACTACTATTATAAATGATTACTGAAGGGCTTGCGATTGTCTGAATAAAGAAGGATTTAGGTACTTAAGAGTCCTACATGCAACAACTTACTCTTCTACTCATTCAATCTCACTTACTTGTCTTTACATTTCTTACTCATATATTTCATGTTCGTCAGATTATCAAATCTCACATCTGGCAAGTGAATTAAAATTCCAGCAGTCTAACAAAATCAAACTTTACTTAAACCAGCTGTCTTTCATTCACGTTGAAAGCAGCAAGCCACCAATCAAAGTCCCTAAAAATTTTAATCAATTATTGCCCAACTCTGGTATATAATATAAATATATATATGTAGATTGCAGGTCCGAGTGTAAGACCAAAATTGCTCCATCACTTATAACTATGAATCTAGGGGTGCAAGGTGTGAGTGTGTTGGCTTTATGTGTATGAATGCGAGGGTAGTTGTGGTATAGATGTATGACATATGGTATGTTGTGTTTTGTTTTCTGGACGGTGTCGGGGAAGATTCTTTCGTCGAGAAGGAATCATGATGTGAAGATCTGAGAAAAAAGGAATAGCGAGTTCAGACTAGTGAAGAGAGTGAGTGATTGAGAGAGTGAGGAATCTAAAGCTTTACTGTTTTGTATCTAATTGTGTTTGTCCAATATATATTTTTAATATTACGTCGTCCCTTATTCCATTCATTTCACAAGAAAGTATTATCTCTACGACTCCTTCCCTCGAGCATGAAAATAATAAAAAAGCACCGGAAAGTAACAGAACCTTCTAAGAGAGGAAGTTACAGTCTGTTTAACGAGACGAATCAGCAAAGCAGAACATATGTATGCTAAGGACGTAACAGGTGCAAGAGACTCCAACTGTTGGATGGCAGATGTTGAATTCAGAATACATAGGACGACGAATTGTTATTTTTAAGAAATTCGTAATGAAAAATTGGCTTTAAATTCTTCTAATATCGTGAAAAAAAATTATGCAACAAATTTTCGACCGAAAATCCTGTCTGAAAAATTTAATAATATTTGGAAGCTGTTCCTATTTCAATCACGTTTGTTTATTTCCGCTTCTGTAAATAACTCCATCCTCGACATTCGTTAATAAAAGCAGGAAGTCTATGGGAAAGTCCAATAGGAAAGTTTGTCAGACTCGGAAATTAAGATCTCTAATCAGAAAGATCCGGCAGGATTTAAAAAGGACAGTATTGCTCCTAGATGAACTCCTAACTGACAGACGAATATCGCTTGTTCATATTAAACAGAGAAAAAAATAGGTATTCTTCTGATTTTGTCGAAAAAAAGGAAGAAAATGAAAGAAAAAATAAAATCTTTCGTCAATTTCTCTATTTAAAGAGCTTTTGATATCTTATTGAGTCAACTGAGAATTAAATGAATCCTTGGACTGACTCAAGAATACTTGAAGGTAACATTTTGAATTTGATTTAGTTTGATCCAACTTGTTTCAATTTAATTTAATTTCGTTTAATTTGGTTTAAATTGATTTAAATACAGTTTAGTTTAATTTAATTTCGTTTTATTATTGCGTTTTGTATTTTGAGTTAGTAAATAGAGATTCAAATTTAATTAAAATTTTTTTTTTAAGAGTTTAAGTACATATATTACTAGTTATCGTGATGGTCCGTTTTATACTTTGGTTTCATTACATATTCGTATAAGCTTTCCTATTGATCTCAGTAATTAATATTTTTATGATCTTTTAATATTGCAATGTTTGACGCGTTTTATATTTTTGAATTAGGAAATTTAATTATATCGTCAATTGCTTTGTATTTCCGTTTCATCGCGTGTTTGTATATAGAATGATTCATTTAACTGAAGCCACCTAAATATCTTTTTGAATTGTGATGAAACAAAAAATATTGTTTGTCTATCGCGAATGGTATCGAAAGATCTATAACTGATCAGATTTTTTTTTAAGGTCATTGATATTCTTTCCCCATACAACTATTTTTTCTTTTTATTGCATCGTGTAGCTGGTAAAAGAGTACGTTCAGATATCTAAAGAACATAAAATTACATTGATATCGAAAAATTTAAGTTATACATATAAATTTATCTCTATCGAGATCACTGATCTTAGCTAATAAGATCGTATTAAAACATTCTAGATTTAATCATACAATGTTTAAGATAGCATTTACTTTTTTTAAATTAAGTTTAAATTATCGCCACAAAAGATGTTCAAAGTGCTATCTTTCTACGATAATACATTATCTGAAACGATTGAAATTATAACAAGCGATTGTAATAATCTTTCGATTGTTTCTGAATCAATAGCAGCAATAGCTGTAATTATTCGATTTCTCATATCCTCAGTTATAATTGGACGTTCGTTGTAAACTGTTTGTTTTAATTTTCCTCATAAAAAGAAATCCATTGAAGTGAGGTTCGGTGGCCATGCAACAACTCCATTACGACCAATCCATTGATTTGTAAATTTGTAATGTAAAATTTGTTTGACAAGACGTGTAAAATGAGCCAAATAACCATCATGCTAGTACCACATATCTCTTGCATTCATCTTGCAAGAATGTTGCATACTTTTCTCCGTTTGAAGTATCGTTTATGAAATACGGCTCAATTATTTGATTATTCAAAATGCCGCATCATACATTTACTCTTTAGGATTTTTGTTTCTTTTAACTAATCTTAACCAGTGTGGATTCTCGGTTGACCAGAAATGTATATTTCTCAGATTTAACTATGATTGGAGAAAGACACTTCGTCAGTAAATAACACTTTTTTAAAGAATGATTGGTCATTTTCGCATTGCTGCAAACCGAGAAAAATGCATACAATTTATAAAATCTGTTCTGTGAAGATCCCGATATAAAGATGAATGATATGGATGAAATTTTTCTTCTTTTAATATCCGTATTATACTAGTTTTAGAAATGTTACTCTCACACTTAAGTTGTTCTAAGACAAGTCTAAACACATGTGGATTTTCATTATTTCTAATGAAATTCATTATTTCCTTTATTTCTAATGATTTCGATAGAGATAAGTTTATACTTAAATTTCGATATCAATGTCATTTCAAGATCATGTTCTTTACATGTCTAAATGTATTTTTTTACCAGCTACACGATGTAATAAAAAAATATATTGCATGAGGAAAAAATATCAATGATCTTAAAAAATTCTTGAAAAAATGACTTTAAAAAGAAATTTTTACCAGTTATAGGTCTTGATACCACTTACGGTAGGTAACAAATATTTTTTATATCATCACAATTCAAAAAGATTTAAGTGGCCTCAGCTGTTAAGAGCAGCAACGACCGTAATTTGTGGCAGAGATTTAAGTCGTTTTTAGAAATTTTATATTTCTTAACATATTAGGTGCAGGCACTGGGTCTATATCCCAACAGTACAACGAACGGCACTATCATAAATTAAGGTTCTCAGGGTTCATATGACTCCTTACGAAAGTGAAAGTTTTACTTTCCAACAAAATTTCCTTCCGCTCGCACATGGTTCTCCAGACAGTTTTCTTGGAAGAGGAAATACGTAAGTCTTCATCGGAGAGGATTTTTCAGATAGAACGAACAAATTAGGACAGTTCAGGAGTTTGCAATCAATCTCCGAGCAAGGAAGTTGAGCCTTCTTATTTACAATCTCAGTGATGTGATGTGCGTAATAAAATATCAAACAAACGCTCACGTTCGAAAAAGAAAACACATCAGACACCGCCATAAACAACAAAGCTGCAACAGCAAACCTGGACTGCGCACCTGCATGCAAAGCATCTACATAAACGGTGGCTAAGAGAAAAGCCACAGAAGAACAACTTAAGATTACCATCTTAAGAAAAAGGGCCACTTAGACTCACTTTCTGTCGCAGACATGCGGAAAGGTATAGAACACATCAACTCAGCTATTCTTACCAAAAACAGGTACAGCATCTTCGCTGATTGTCTCGTCAATGAGCTAGACTCATGCCCCTATAACACGGGATCACAAAATGACATCTCAAACGCGAACAATCCAAACCGCAACAAATCCAAACTCTAAAAACTGCTAAAAAACTTCAAAATGTCAAATATCTTCCACCGATATACATTCACGGTAAAATAAACCATCTTACACTTCTTAACGCACTTAAATCAAAATATCAGAATGCATTTCAAGTCAAATTTACATCCGATAAACTCAAAATAATGTTTGCAATGATAATATTGAATTTCACATCAATTCGGTCACTTTCGAGAAAACCTTAACCGTAGTGTTCAAAGGCTTAATCCGACTCCCACCAACTAGAATATATGAAAACATTAGATGTCAGGACCTAAATTCCGCACAATGTGCTGAAATACCAATTCATACCAAATACCCTATGTACAGAATCACGTTCGCACCCGGAACCATACTTGCACAAGTAAATCACGTCAGATTCATTGAAAATGTCGAAATATACTGTGAAAAATATGAGTCCTACAAGCCAACGATTCAGTGTTTCCACTGTCAAGCGCACGGTCAAACTGTAATAAGAAACCAGTGAGTGCGGCGGATATGACACTAGATCTTAGCAAAACCGCAGAAAATCCTCCAACATGCGCCAACTGCAAAAATGCTCACCCGGCAAATTACTTCCAATGCCCTGTATACTAGCGTTTCTGCCAGTAATGAAAAAACCCATTATGTACAAAACTTTCTCCCAGCACAGAATTTCTCCCACATTATCCTTAGCAAAATTTCCACCACCTTTTTTATGACTTAAACAAACCACAAAACAAAGCGAGGAATATCTTGCTTAAGAACGGTATCACCTTAATCACCAAAAACTGCGGGAAATACCATAAGGTTCCATACTTGGCCCCCTGCTATTCATAATTTACATAAACAACATCCTGTGCACTCAAAATTTCCACTTAGCGGTCTACATAGACAACACAGTCATCTTCGCCTCATTATGGGTCACAAAAATGCAACCAAGTACATTCAAACACCTTGATCAACTCCAAGATTACTTCACAAATTGGAAACTAAAACTCAATCTACTCAAAAAGCAAGCCATTGTCTTTACAAATAAAAGATCCAAACCCACAAATAAAGTTTCCATCGTAGGTCACAACATCCCTTGGTCCTCTACGGTCAAGTATCTTGGCATACTACTAAACGCTGAAGTCACCTGGGCGCCAGCGACCACCAGAAGAGTAACTCTAGCTTTCCCCGCACTCAGAAGACTATACCAGCTACTATATGGAAATAGCAATCTCGAAACAAATACCAAACTAAACTTAGAGATGTGCATTAGGCCGATAATAACATACAGCCATCAAATTTCATCCTCAATAAACCATACGACACACCCATGCACGCACTACACGCAATAACGAACATCCAAACAGGACTACATTGCAAACTCATTTGACCACTTATCACACAAAGCATCAAAATCCATTAATCACCCAAATAGAAAACTACAATATCAACATCTAAAATCACTAAAAATCAAGAAAAAGCTTCCACATTATTGTGGGTGGTCCTTCGAGCATAAGGAGTTCATTCTCTAATCGGTCGCAGTAAATTCAAGTCTAGGGATTCAATTTGCGCACACACGAGTGCTATATTTAAATTAAACACGAGATGGCTTCATCGTGTACTTAAGACCTCACTTAAATGAATACACTGTTCTGTATATTTATTCACATTAATCGTAAAAATCATTCTTATGACTATCTAATTATTATAATATTTGAATTAGCGCGTTTTATATTTTGTATTATGTGACGTCGGTCGTCCGACGTTTGCTTAATCCCCAAAGTTATCGAGGTGAGTTGGCACGGGTGTCTTGTATCGAGTGAAGCAAGAATGAATGCGTGAAAAAGTGCTGATTGTGAGGTATGGATATTCCGCACACCATTTCTGACATTCCGCATTGTACACCACTTCAGATGCGAAGTCAGAACATGCCATCGATAACTGATACTACTAAAGGGGCCAGAAGTCGACAAAAAGTGCGTAGTTGAACGTCTTATTTCAAAGAGCCCAGTCGTATTTCTAAATCCGCGCCATTTTTCTATATCCATATTGTATTAGCTCAGTTCCATTTCCATATCAGTGTCCACATTTGGTAGTAAATTAATTTTATGTCTGTATAACCATTAAATTAGAATACATATATATTTATTTTACACAGTGTCACCAATTATTACGGTTATTATTCAAACTCCTAGTGAACTTTGCTCTCTATTTTCCATCATTCGAACATCCTAGCACTCACATATAGAACACCGTGGATCCCGGCTAGAATTGGATATACGTGCTGGTTGAGTCAAAAGGTTGCATGTTAGCCGGCGTTAGTTAGCACTCAGTTTTCTCGCAGCCGGTACGTGACAATTAAGAGGTAGAAGTTTAATTATAGTATTAGTTATTAATTATGTTACTAGTAATATATGTATGTTATATATCCGTTATAGAGTTATATGTATATCCGTTTCATTATATATTCGTATAGCATTTTATTCCCAACCTTAATGTTTTTATGGTTGTTTAACTATCGTGTTTAACTATCATGTTTAAAGTTAAGGGATAGAAGTTGAATTATATTGCTAGTTCTTATATTGAGTTACATACTTGTACTTTCGTTTCATCACTTATTTATTGAGTTTTTCGTATATTTTTGCATTGTTTTTATGATTGTTTCTTTATTATTTAATTCTAATACAATTATTATTACTATTATTATTTTATTATATTATTCCCACTATTATTGTTACTGTCATTATTTTATTATTGTTATTTGTTGCTATTGCATAGTTATTAGTATTATCGTTTTTGTCTACTTTACTGTCATTACGTCATCTTAGTTGCTAATTATCTATTTGTTATTTGTTATATTATTTTTAATGTCGTTATTTTTATTACTTATTCCAATTTTAATTAATTCATTATTAATATGTTATTATTTCGTTATTTTATGTATATTCTGCGTTTTAAATTTAGTAATGCGAAATTGTTTCACTAACCATTTCATTGCGTATTTGTAATTTCTCATGTACTTTGTTTATTTGGAGTATTAAGGTTAAGAGTAGATCTACGGATGCATCCTTCTGGCCTTTGCCTTACAGCCAAGATCAACAAAATATATAAAATGTAATGTACAAGAACGTATCCCTGGACAATACCGTTAGGCCCACAAAGTAATTGCAAATATTACTTTGTGGGACTGACCTTGCCCGACGCTACCTCTTGGCCCAAATTGAACTACCTTCTCTATCACGTGATCATAATAAAATTGGCCGTATAAAAGGCCGACACGGTTAGAATAAATCAGTTTTTTAAATAACTTCAGGATCATTAGGTCGCTAAGTCAGTTCAGAAATTTCTTATGCTAACCAACTTGCCAGTTCATCACTCGCGTAAATACAAATCGACATCAGTCATTGAACACTACTCGTGATTTAACCAGGAATCACGTATTATAAGCCATCAAGCTTATTAGACAATAAACCCAGGCAAGATACGTTGCATCCATTCATTTCCCATATCATTGGGTGGTCAAGCCAAGCTATATATACGCAAAGGAACAGGCTTGACAACAGTCGAATCTTTGCTTAACAGTTTCTGATTGAAGAATCGTTTTAACAACACATTAGGATATTCTTTCGCATAATTCTCACCATTCACATACAGCGCACTCAATCTTTGTATCACATTGTTTTCACGGCATACACGAGATTCCAAAGATCCAGAAGTTTGACAATTAACTCACAAATTTCCAGTTTTCCTCTTTCACTTTCCTCATTCGATACTTGTAGATTTTTTTTATATTCCCTTTTTTTCCATCGAGATCCACACTTTCATTCTTTCTCGCGCTGTCGTACTCTTCTGCTCTTTCGCACTTTACCGTTTAAGTTAGGTTTAGAATATTCAATTCGTGCTTCCATTATATAATATTCATCTCATCTACCATTTCCAAACCACGGAATATGCCCAGCCAAATCGCTCATATATTCTTCACAATTCACATTCTTGCATAGCCATCATATAAATTCACTTTGAGTTATCTCATCATTTTCTCTATACAGGATTTATAAGATCATGCTATGATCACTTATATCCCAGTCATTCCTTACTTCCCACTCAAAATTACTCGACTATTATTGTCGACATTCGTCAACTGAATTGCCATTCTGTTTATATCATTTTGTCCTTTCATCTTTAAGAAAGTATAATACCCATCTCATTCAATACAATTATTCTATTTGCCAGAATTTTTTTCCAACACTCTCTCATGCATTTCAATCTTTCTATTGCGAGCTCCATCTTTGCTAAATCACAAAGGAGATTGCATTCGCATCCATACCAAACAATGCATGCTTTCTGTTCACAAATCAACGCACTCTATCCTTGTACATCAGGTATGATTCTATATTCTAATCGTAATGTTAATACATAGACACAACAAACATCTCACCTAAGTCCCCTTTCATCAACACGTACACTTCATATTCATTCGTACATTTACTCACATACATCTCAATAGATACATTATTCACAACTATTGTTGCCTGACAGACAAGTTCAGGCACAAATGCCTGCCAGAACACACATACTTCCATTAGAAACATACAACAGAGTTACAAAACACTTGCATCTTTTTTACCAAACATAGATTACTCGGTCCATGTCATACATCACCACATACGCTCTTTGACAATTCAACTGAAACAAAATTCATACACATTAACCACTGCTTATTCTTTCTTTCTTTTTCTAACGTCCTCAATATTTCAGATATTCCGGGAACAAAATCAAGTAGTCCGCCTTTGCTACACGAAAATATCCATTTTCTCTATACTTTTCACATAATTCTCTCATCATATGCCAAAAAGCAAAATAATAGTCAAACTGCAACATATTTTCTGAAAATAAAATCTCTGTAAGCTCTCCAATTCATGTACATTCGTTCCTAATTCACATCATTTTCCTCGACAATTCTGTAATTACATTCCCTATATTTATAGGGAAAAGATTTTCCATTTGAGAAACTATCGCTTTCTCTTATACTCATTCTTACTTATATCGGTTCTCTTCAAATTCTTTTCGTACAATTTATTCATAAATACTTCACTTGTTATCTCATTCTTAACGTACATAAACATACTCACCTTCGAATCCATTTTCTTTGATGTCACTTGTATTCTTTAACACTTTCTCCTTTAGCTGTTCACTCGTCATTTTTACACTTTCATCTTGTTACAATCACAGCATACTTTTTCTCTCTCACTTCTCTCGCTTTCATTATCCTGCTTCGACCCACTTACACGCTGCTGACTATATTGGCAAACATCTCACTTATTTTCACTATTTCTCTTTGTTTCTTGCATACATCGATCTAATAGCCAATCTAATAACCTTTCATTCTTCGCTATCATATGCATTATCTGGTCGCTTCAACAAAAACTCATTTACATTCTTCGACACACGATTACCCTCAACGAACACAACTTTATCAATTTCTTTACTGATTATATTGCATCGCATTTACGCACCTGCTCACTCTCACACTGTAGACCGTATTTCGACTATTTTTTGCGCTTCTAAACAAACTCAGATGCGGCGCGTCCTCCTTTAAATATGGAGAATATTACGATATTCTACAGGCCTTCTTTCTCCTCCGCTTTCTGCCCTCTTTCCTCTCAAAAAAAAATTACCTCAAGTTTTACAAAATACCACTGGTTCCATAAGTAGTAACAAACAAAAGTCACCTCCGAAATAATGCTCATTCCGGAGGAAAGATTTTTACTATGCTAAGTGCTCTAGACTAGGAAATGTTTATTTGCCACAATATCTCAGCTTTTGATTAGGGATTTTTCATAGAGGTTATCATCCTCACGAACCGACCTTTGAAGGGAAGTCTCCCGTTCCTGCAAAACATGACAGGTTTATAGTATGCTATGAGTTTGGGCACTTAAGATCGTTAATTCCATGCTGCAGCCAACCGTGTTTTTGCACAGTGTACATTGTACAGTAGGTATATTTTTTCTATAATTTTACTTTTCATTTCACTAACTATTTTTATAATAAAAAAATATTTTATGAGCGTTTTTTAAAAACCGCATTCATTTACTTGATAAAACTTCAAATCGCTCACCATTGAATATGTTGAAAATTAGATTTAGTGAGAAACTTAAGATTACATGATGATACACACAACAATCTTATTTGAAATATAAAAGTTAATAAAAACAACATAGTATTTGTTTTGTTATAATTGTATAATATTTATTCTTTGTAAAATTGTTATCTTTAAATAAAATAATCTTCAAATTGACGATATTTCGCGTGTTGCT
>KQ435692.1:1435035-1448595 GCA_001276565.1 Melipona quadrifasciata | reverse complement strand
TCAACTTTTAATTTAAAGAAATTAAATTTATTTTTAATTTACTTGAACAGTCATAATTCTAATATTCAAGTTACTCAATTTATTTAGTTTGAATTGTATTATTAAATTATATATTGTACATTATCTAATATACAATAATTGTTCAATCAATATTTCTTTTACAAAATTGAAAGAAAATTGTAGCATTGTTATTTGTCATTGAAATTCAAAATCAATTCTTTTTTTTTTGCATCGTGATCTACTCATCGCAAGAATCAAACTTGCAAAAAAACCATTACAACGTTACAATTTGATTATTCTCTTGAAAAATGATGGAGTTTTCATTATTTCTTACACTGTCATTATAAAATACTTAATCCTTTACAATAGCTAATCATCTTAAAAAAAATATATATTATATGAGTCATTCACAAGCTAAAATGATTAATTTTATTTTTTGTATTTTTTAAAATTTTAGTGCTAAATTTTATGGTTATTTCAAGAACATACTATTTTATACACTTTTTATATCGTTAAATAAAAGTTACGCCTGATTATACTAATAATGATAATGTTTTTTCTTTTTTTTTTTAATTTTAAAAGGAAGAAAAGAAAAGCGACGTACAGTAAGCTTTACGGCCCCCCCCCTCCACCCTTTTGATTTTGTCATCATTCTTAAAACAAATGAGAGTGACTTTCCTGCAGGACAAAAAGGCAATTTGCTATGCTTAATCGCCATAATCATCCAATAAGGAAATATACATAGTCATTGAAAATAGTATTTAGTAGTTCAATTACTTTCACCCTGTTGCGCGCGAGTTTACATTTTAAAATCTTTTTACCGTGGTAAAAGTAGGATTAGTATGTACAACTACATGTACCATGTAAAAAGAAATTAATCGTAAAAAAAATATTATAAAAAAAATATTTTCAGTATTACATTTGTTTCTTAAAATAGTGCAATTTTGCCCTCAGAAGTTTTTTTGTACAAAACAAAAGTATTCAGATGATCCCATTTAGCTCATCTACCCTGCAGATCGATTTCTATCTTCGATATGTTTGCAAAAATATTTGATTAACTTGTTGCCTATTATTAAAAACTATATCTCAATTCATTAATACAGTTTTTTTCCAAACAGATCTACTTCCATTGATCTAGCAATTTTTAGCAATTATGTTGTTCATAGCAAATATCAAGTAGATGTATTTACATGGACTTTAAGAAAGCTTTCAACTCTGCAGACCATGACGTTCTGTCTGCTAAACTTTTCGATTTCAGGCTTTGAAATCATCGATGCTATGAGATTATACTACAAATCATTTCCAACATATTAAATCACTAGCCTTTCGTTGAATAATTTTTATTCATGAATGTTGGAAGCTATATTTTAAATACCGTGCCAATTCATGTCAAGACAAATGCAACATAATTCCTTTCATTCTTTTATTTTTTCCTTTACTTTCGAATGAGTCCTCATGTAAAGTAAATGTGTGACTAATATATTAAGTTGTCTCATAAGTGTCTTTCGCTATCTGTATGCAGCTGCTTTATCTGGCAATATTTATATAAACATGAACCCTAATCGATCAAATGTGTGGTCTTTATCTTCAGTCGTCTTCTAGCTGTCGTAGGATACGTTTCTTGTGCATTGGAGTCATTTATACGCCTTTTTATACACCTTTAATTATGGAAAATCAAAGAATGCATTTCCAATAAGTAATGCTGCATTGCTTTAGAAAAGGCATCAGTGCTAAAGATACCGCAATTGAGATTTGCTGGAATGATGCTACCAGTGTTCAAACAGTTCATAGTTAGTTTATAAGGTTTACAACTGGTAATTTTTATGTGGAAGATGAAAAATGCACCGGCTGTTCATCCACTACGGATATGGAAATAATCAAGGCCATGGTTGAAGAAAATCCGCGATATATTGTTTGTGAATTCTTCGTGACTTACGAAAATTAGCTATGAAGTATGAGTTCAGTATCAGTTGACAGAGAGTAACCTGCTTAACCGACGTGCGATTTGATTCTTCAGCGAAACAAGAAAGACTCATTTTTGAAGAGATTGGTTACTGGGGATGAAACGTGGATTCTTTACGAGAATATTACACGTAAACGATCTTGGTCAAGGGAAGAGAAGACTTTAACGGTAGCAAAGTCTGGTCTTCACCCAAGGAATGTTTTGATGTCCATCTGGTAGGACTGGAAGGGTGTAATTTATTATGAACTGCTTCCACAAGGTGAAACAATCGCCACAAAACAATCAATTCAGCGAAATACTGTTCCCAACTGGACAAATTGAAGGAAACAATCGCCACAAAACGACCAGAATTAACCAACAGATGAGGCGTCGCTTTCCAGCACGATAATGTCAGGCTCCATGTGTTTTTAAGGAACAAATTGTTGTCATTTGATTGGGATGTTCTACCTCATCCTCCATACTCTCCAGATATTGCCGTGTGTTTATTATTTATTTCTTTCATTAAAAAATTCTCTTCGCGATAAAAAAATTCAATACAATAAATGACATAAAAATGCACCTAGAACGATATTTTGATTGCAAACCTCAGAATTTCTGGAAAGATGGCATTATGCGGTTTCCGGAAAAGTGGAGAAAGATAATAGAACAAAATGAATCATATATAATTCAATAAAATAATTTAAAACCAAAAATTTTTTGTATATATAATTTCGTTATAGTTAAAACGAAAGAAACTTTTGGAACAACCTAATACATCCAGGCGTATCTGATCAATCCGCCGTAATCTCGATAAAATAATCTTAAGTTGAATTCCAAGATTTATAGTTCAATCATAGATCGTATAATATTTAAAAAGCCCATACCTTTTCTTTTTGCAAATGACCTCAGATTGTTTATGAATATGAGATGTTTCTAATGCCTACAATTTGCAGAGTGTCTTAATAAATTTGCGATGTATACAGAATAATTTATAGTTCCAAGTGTCACATGATGAGATTGATGCATAATAGAAATATAACTATATATTCCTACTTTCTTTCTGATTCTCACCTCTATTTAATTATTTTAAGAATCTTTTACGATAAAAAGTTTGATTTTTATATTTTTATATTTATACAAGACCCTGTAGTCTTCCGACTATACAAAAATTTTAATAATTCTTTCACTCTTCGAGTCTTCTTTGATATTATCGCTTTTGGAATATGCTAATATGATCTGATCTTTATGTTAATATATCAATCTTGTTGAAAAAACTCAACATGAATTTTTGTGTTTTGTTTCTCATTCACTTGGGAACCTAATGCATATATACGAACATGAACCTATAATGCGAAGAATAGAAGAAAAACTAATCAAAATTATCAATAATTTTATAGATAGTCCTCAGCTTCTCTAACTGATTAACATTAACGCATATTCACAGTTTTTGCGAAAAACTTTTGTTTTCTAGACTGAGTTTTTCTCTCCAATTTTATTCACATACCCAATTACGAGAACTTCCTTGCCTATTAACAAACCGAATTTCTTAGCTACAGATTTCTTAGCTATAGATTTCTAGTAAAAATTAATTAACTATTAAAAATTATAGATGCTATGTTTCTAAAACACTTATTAACTAATTTTTCCAATATTATATTATAATATATTGTTGTATTGTAATTAATATATTGCTGTATTGAGATTACATATTTAACTCTTAATTTCTCTTTTTTTTCTATTTCTTCTTTTACTTTCTTATATCACGTGTATATATATTTTTACACTGATACAATATTCTCATAATTCCATTGTATCAAAAAACCCTTGCCTATCTATTTTTAAATAAATAAATAAATAAAAAAGAACACACACGGTAACTTTTTAACGAGGAACAATGCTGCAAGCATTCATGGGAGGCATTCAGAAAAGTAGTAATTCAAGAGATCTCTGCCGTTCAATCGTTCCACAAAGTGACCGCGTATACACTCAAATCCAGACACAAACTTGGTAATTTTTGCCAAACTGGCCAAAATGCACGTACTGAAGCTTAACATCTCTAAAGGATAATATCGGCAGCGAAGCACTCGAATAGACGATTCGTTCGAAAAAGTATGGCAATGTTTATCCTGATGCGATATGTGCTAACGCATCCCACCGGAATACAAAGAATAATTACTTATTTTATAATCCACATACAATAGGTTATAAGTCCAATGTATGCCGTATATTAACTGTTGTAGGAATTAATGCAGAGTCAGTACAAAGACAATGGAAAACTTGAAAGTAAAACGAAACATTAAACTTTTTGAAAGTGAAAAATATAGTGTGTGTAAATTTAGAATACGACTGAATTTGATAGAATTAAAAATTAACTTGACGTAATTATAACAATGAAATTCCGAAGATACAGATTGAATAAAACTGAGAGAATTGCTAAAAATGTTATATTTATGGAATATTCATCAGATTCTTTCTTAGATTCTACGAAGACAGAAAGTACAGTAAATGAAATTTTGCGTAATTTAAATCAAATTTATGAACGTAAAAGTCTCGCTATTCAATTCGTATTTCATGATCGTATGAAAGAAAAAAATTGTTTGAAACTATAGGGAGATGATACATATAAATATAAATTTACAAAACATAAATTGTTATAATTTGATTACGGAAATATTGCAGATAAAAAATTAGAAGAAACTGATAAAGTGTCTCATTAACTCTTTCAATAATATTATAATGGTATAATAACAGCAATAGAAACATTCAAAGATAATTTAATTTTCTCATTTTTGTTGAAACGAAACTTCTGACTCACGAAGTGAAACTAAAGAACAAGAGTGGTACTAAAGTGTTTCAAACAAATAATATCATGAAGGAACAAAATTTTGAAGCTTCAAAACCATTAAAGTGTTATCATTTGGGACAGAATAATAAATTCAAAATTAATAAAAGATTATTTGATGTGAAATAACCCACTATTGTAGCAGACAAGGAGATATAAAGAATAATTGTTATTATTATAAAAAAGGACTTCCGTATAAAACTTCCGAGAAAAACAGAGCAGTTCAGTCCACACAAGTAACTCAAGCATTACCGTCAAACTTCGACAAAGCAAGGTTTTTATGATTGAAAATTATCAATATGAAAAAGGAAAGAAAAATAAATTATACTGAATTCTAGAGCATCAGACCACTTTATCAATTAAAAAGACTTATTAGTTTATACAAACAACAATACAAATTTTAATTTCAAAAAATGGAACTTATGTAACTGCGATGAAAAAGGGCATAATAAATGTAATCAGCAATATAAGTATTCAAAGAGTGCTAGAAGATGTCCTCTACTTTCCAAATAATTTGCTGGAATAACTATTATTTTTAATAAGATGTGGAAACATATAAATATAATGAAAGATTTCAATAATTTAATTACTATTGACTTTGTGATTAATACAAATACAATAAATTCTGTTACTTTGATACATGTATAAAAGTACGAAAATTAATTATGAATTGTAGCATCAACAGTTTGATCTTATTGGAAAATAAATAAATAAATTTTTAGAATTAAAGAATAAATGATTGATAATATAGAATAACTGATCAAATTATACCTAATGATAATTTATATAAGACGCGTAATGGTAAACAAATTTGATTATCATTTAAAACGATAAAAATTATGCAAAACCTACGTATTACTCTCCCTACAATTAATAATAAAAATTATTTTGTATTATTTGTTGGTTAGTATATCCACTATTGTAATACATATTTAATTATATATAAATTTCTCAATCTTTCTAGATTATGCGAAAGTAGGATTCATTTCAATTTAAAAGTTGTTAATTTGTATTGTGATAATGAAAGGGAATATTTTCCGAATGAGACGAATACTGTATGCAAAAAGGTATTAGTTACCATTTAACATGAATCCCGCAATTAAATGGTTAGATTATGAAACGTATGATAAAAATGATAATTGAAAAGCTCGTACAATGATAGCTGTTATTAATCTAGAATTTTTGAGGCGAAGTTATATTTACTGCTACATACTTAATTAATATCAATATAAGCATCAAGTAGGGTTTTGAAACAAGCTAAAACATTATATAAATTATGGTAAAAAACCTTAAATAAAATATTTTAAGATTTTCACTATTTATGTACACAATAAAACTAGTAAAACAAAATTTGAAATACATTTAAAACAAAATACTAGTCGAATATAAACCAAATAGACAAAGCGCGAAATGTGAAAACTTAAAAGTATATTATAGTAAAGATTGTGAATGAGAAAAATTTTCTGATTTCCAGACTTACAGTAAAGGCTGGAGGGAGTAATTCTGAAAATTCCCATGATAAAACTTATGTTTCCGACATACAGTCAAAATCAGTGAAGTCTCATAAACCCGATAGTAATAAATCAGACGGTAATACATTAAAACCTGGTACAGAAGAATATCTAGGTAAAACAGAGATACATACTGATGGATCTTTGTTTCAGACAAACAAATGTTCTCTGAGCCTAAGAAGTAGGATTAGAGAGATTTCCCCTATTTCTTACAATGAAAATAACATATCAGATGAATATGTCGGGTGTACTCTTACATACTAAAATTCCTACTTTATATCAGGAAATAAAAATTAGGGATGATAGAGTTCAGTAGGGGCAAGCTATCAATGATGAAATAAATTCTTTTTTGATTAGCAATACCTGGATTTTAATACCAAAGAGAACAAAAATATTGTAATTATAAATGGGTATTTGCTATTAAAAATGGTGAATTTGAAAACCCACTAAAGTACACAGTTTGCCTTTTTGCAGAAAATTTTAATCAGCAATATCTTACAGACTATAATACAACTTTTGCATCAGTTGCAAGAATTTCAAGTTTTAGATTTATAATAAGTTTTGCAAATCAGTTTAACTTATTAATTTATCATATGGATGTTAAAATTGCTTTTTTAAAATGGTAAATTAAAAGAGGAAATCTATATGAAAGTTCTTAAGGGAATTATAAGTGAAAGTAATCAAGTCTGTAAGCTAAATGAAGCTTTGCATGAATTAAAACAAAATACTGGATTGAAATATTTGAATAAGATTTGAAAAAAATGTTTCCAAAATCATCTGTTGTTCCAGTTGTATTTATATTCTAAATAAAGACATTTCTAAAAATATTTATGTAATACCGTATGAGTAACATACAATCAACGACCATCATATAATCGACAAAACATTCTTGCTGAGAATCTCATTGTATTAATTTTCAAACATAAATTAACAAACTCATTTTATTAAAGAATTTATAAATCAATATGAGCAAATACAACTCGATAAAATAACAGATTAGTACTAGTGTCCTATAATTTTGTCCTACTCGAATTTCAGAATATACTGTACACAGAAACGTTTTGACGTTTTTTTGTTTGTTTATGTCGCAGATGTATTCTAAAAATGTATTTCTTACAAGCATTTTTTTTCTTGTTTGTATATATATTTAAACATACATTACTGGAAATCAGGTGGGACGTCTTATATTTTTGTCCAAGTGTAATATTTGAGCTTTAACTTCTTGTCTATCGTATAAATATATCATTCTTGAAATCATCACTATTTCGCATATTTCTTGATCATGTTTAAACAATATGAAAATACACGCGCTGAAAAATTTTAGATTGTTATAATTTCGTGAAAAAAATTCTACAGTAATCTATTCCCTTTCATTGCTTTAATTCCAAACGTTGTTAGGAAATCACGCTATGAGTCGTCTTAAGATTTAATCAAATACCAAAATATAAATCAGAAAAAGATATATAAACGCGATGAAAAGGGCTTTCAAAGAACATTTTTACGTCAAGAGGTTATCGAGTGAAAAGTTACTTTCTAACAAAAATTCTCTGAAATTATAAAATATAAGTTCTTAATTATATCCTTACAACATAACTCTCTGAAGTGAAGTCTCTCTATTTTGACAAGCCTGAGTTATGTTTTTATATTTCTATTATGCAACAGATGAGAAAGTAAAGATATTTTTATTCTTAAAAATTGTAAAAATTCAAATTCTCTATAATCATCAAAAAAATTTGTTCATGATTAGATCCATTATCATTTCAAAAATTGAAGTATTTATAATGACTCTTTACAACTTACTGTATAATTCTTTTCGCCATTGAAGTTTGAATATTACAATTAAACGACAAACAAAGAAATTTCAAGAAATCCTAACGGTTCGTTGTCTAATCGTAATATTTGAACTTCAGTAAAGTGGGGAAAAAAATTGCACAGTACGTTTTAAGAAATCGTAAAATATTAAACGCTGAAAAAATTAACAAAATTTCTGTTAAATTATTTATGTGATAAATATTTAAACAATTGTGAAACTTAAAAATGGAGATCAATAAAATAACCTTGAACAATCAAAACTTACAATTTCAGATATTACGAGCTTCATCTGTATCTTAGGAATAAAATTAAGACACAGCTCTACATAAACACTTATTTTATAGCGTTATCTCTACTTTATAAACATGACAAGTACTCATAAATTTGCTTAACGCAGTCAAGAACAATATCATTTAAAGCCAAGTTCGATATTATTACGACGTCAATTTATAATATGAGATTGAAGAAACGTGCTGATTTGAGATCAATTTGCTCGTCCAAATCCATCTTACTGCCCTTCTTTCGGATTTTTATTTTTTTTCAGAATTAAAAAAGACGCTCAACGGTGTTCATTTCAAGTCGGACAATAAAATCAAGGTAGCAATGACTTTATTAAAAGAGCCAAGACAGCCAAAATTCTTCGCTGATAGAATGAAAAATTCGTCCCATGTTGACAAAAATATATCAAGATTAATTACGATTATGTAGAAAAACAAATATGGTATTTTGTAACTAATGAATCATACTTTTATTTCCTCTTTGGATAAGATACCGTTATTTCCTAAGATTTTAATACATGAATATGATATTCATATATAACACGTCAAAACGAGTAGAATGATACATTACACGCTGAAAGCTTGGGGGGATAACGAAAGAATAATCAGCTCCCCTTTATTTAATTTCAATGGCTATTTTCATTTTTGAGATACAGTCGAAAGTTCATTACTTTTCAGCTAACTCTTATAGAAATAAGAACATTAATATAATCCATATATATAATTCCTATACATTGATGTAATTCATGTTTGAATATATATTCATTTATATATTTGAATTGATATAATTTGTATTCGTTTAGACATTAATAAATTAAAATGTTTATAAAAACATATACAATGTATAAAAAATACCTTTGGCTCAGCTTCCTCGTTGGACTTTGTTTCCTTTGCAGTTGGTACAGAAAAGGATCGCTGCGTTTTAAATAAAATTCGTCCGGTCTTTTTAATGACGAATACATCGTCATTTTTGGTTAAATTGATGGAGCATGATATGTATAAGTGATAAGTTGCATTGTGTTTTACATAATCCAGGCAGAGATAAGGTAGACATAGGCAGATGCGAACATAGACATTGAAAGAATAAACACAGGTTCATACAAGAATATAAAACAACAAATAATATTACTTAATGTAAAATCGAATTTTAAACTTTTAAAGTACGTTAAAAAATATTTAACGCCTAGTTCATATCATAATATGAATATTTTTTATTTATTAAGTAATTTTTAAATTAGTAATCTTATTGTCTTTTTTCTTAAGAATGATTCATAGTATAAATTATGAATTTTCGAAAAATAAGTCTATTTCTCGTTATTATATTATATCCGCCTATTTTTTTTATTTTCAAATATCAAGTAGTTTAAAATTAGAGAATCTAATGTAAATAAAAATATAAAACAAAAAATGATATCACAATGAATAAATAACATTACTATAGCAAATTAATGCAAACAAATATTGTACAAATCTTGCAAAAAATTAATTATAAGTACATAAATATACATACATCAAATGGTACATATATACTGACGTAAGAAAGTATTCGTACACTTAATGAAAAATTCTCGATATTTCAAATTATTTATTATAACTTTGCGAAAATAATCATATAACAATTCTCAATTCGCCCTCATTTTAATCCGACGCTGAAGTATTTTATTAAATACTCTACTTTAAAAGGAAAATTTCAAAGATGTTTTTGCAATAAATAGAAAAATAATTGTTTTCATAATTGGATGCATTGGATCTTGAAAATTAAAATCTGTCTCTTTACAACGATTGTTTAAAAGTTATTGTACGGTTTCTTTTCGGTTATTTTATTGAACTTTGAATATTAGGATTAAACGACAAAATTTGACATCCTAGTCAAGAAATCTTGACATTTTGTTGTCTGTAATGGCGATAATAAAAAATAAAAAATAAAAATATCGATAATAAATTTTAAAAAGTCGTTATAAAAAACTTCAGTTTTCAAAATCATGAAGGATCATAAAAACAAAATTTTTCAATGCAATGGTTGCAATTTCCAAAAACAAATATCCGTACTTTTCCATTTGTTATATGATGTAAAAATATTTTTAAGAAAGATGAACTGAAGATTATAAAAGTAGAAACTTTATGCTTTAAATTAGGCCAAGTGCATTGCTGTAATTCTTTTTTTTACAAACACAATCTCACATAATTTTTCATTAAGTGTATGAATACTTTCAAATGCTAGTGTATATGTTTATGTATCTGCGTACATACATACTTTTAAAAACTACAAAATGTAATTATTTGCAAAATATAAAAGCAATAAAAAAAATTTACAGAGAAGTTAGTTTTTTCGCATGTCATTTTCATTATCCTGAATAAATTTTGAAGATAAAATATTTTTATATGTAGTTAACAAATAAAACATACCTGATGAGTTGAATATTGTTTCTGTTGTTTAGCTTGAGTGAGTGCAGACTGATCAAGAAGATCCCACGATTTTTGACGGCGATTAGTAGGATTACTTGATGTTGCATTAGACGTCGTATCCTGTATCATAACATAATTGTTAAATATTTGTTAAGTATTGTCTAATTTACTAATGCTTTTAGATTACACATTTTAAATTAAAATAATGACAACAATCAAAAAATACATAAATTACTCCCAAATTGTATTATATACAAATTGTACAATTAAATCAATTAATTGCAAATAATTTTTCTGAATGAGAATGATACATAAATTTTTATATTTTCAAATAAGTACTTTGAAATTAAAAATATTCCTATTTTACAAAATTTTTCTCAACGCAAAAAATATCGATACGATATTCATTTATGGTAAGTGACCAGTGTTTGAAAGTGTAGGAGTTCGAGTGTACAAAGATATATTTCCTAATCATGCAACTATGTATTTTTTTATTGCATCGTGTAGTTAGTAAAAAAATACATTCAGATATGTAAAACACATGATCTTAAAATGACATTGACGTCCAAAAAGTTTTTGTAAAGAATGATTGATTACGTTCGTGTTGTTGGAAATCCCATTGAGAAAAATGTATACGATTTACAAAATCTGTAAGATGAATGAAGTGAAGATCTTGATGTACAAATAAATGATACGGGTGAAATTTTTCTTCCATGATATCCATGTTATGTTGGTTTTAAAAATGTCATTCTTGCATTCGAGTTGTCTTAGACTCACATGTGGATTTTCGTTAACTTTAGCTGCAATATTTAATTTATTTCTTTCGTTATTAATAGTTTTAATCTGGGACTGCCAGTTTGAAAATTTCTGACTACCTTTGAGTATATATTTCATGATGAATAATTACGATTAGGAAATATATTTCCATATACTTGAACTACTTCTCTCAAACATTGATCACTCTTCATTATCATAAATGAATATTATACCGATCTTACGAGTATTCCATTATGAATTACTGATAAATTTGAACATGCTTTCAAGTTATTAACAGAGATTATCATTGATGATGTAACTGATAGTAAACATGTTTATTTACATTTATTAAAGACCTTCAATCATCATGTCTTGGTTAAGATGGAAATAAATTTATATGTGAAAATTAAATTTTCAAGGTCATGTTCTTTACACATCTAAACATATTTTTTTACTAATTACACGATACAATAAAAAAAAAAATATAGTTCCAATGAATAAACAAAACATCAATGACCTTAAAAATTAAAAAAAATGACCTTGAAAAAAAATTATTTTACCAGTTATTGACCTTTAGATATCATTCATATCAGGAAAAAAATATTTTTTGCATCATTACAATTTGAAAAGATATTTAGATGGTCTCACTTAAATAGACCACCTTGTAGTATGAACTGTCGGTAGTTGTAGATTTGTGCCCCACGATTTTGTGTTTCAAAATTTATTGTTTCAAATCATTTATATAAGTGTAACGACTTCTTTAAAGACTATTTATATATGCATCAACAAAAAATAAAACTTTAAAAAATTATGAGTAGTAGAGGTACACTTTGAAAAATAAAAAAAATTTTTTTTTTCAATTTTTCTTCACCACAATATAGATTATAAAAAACAACAAAAGTTTTAATTTAACATTTTTTCGTTTTAATTTAAGTTTTAATTTTTCTCTCACACAGTTTTGCCGATATTTACGATAATGTGAAAAAAATTCGACTCCTAGGACTGTTTTTAGAAGAAAAGAAATTATTTCGTTCTTAATATCTAGTAAACTATACTTGTGCAAAATTTCAAATTTTTTTAAATTTTCGAATTGCAGAACTTTGTTAATATCAATATACAAGATATTCACGAATCGTGAACAATCAATGATCCTGCACGAAAAAAATAAGTCGAAAAGAAAGAATAAAATTTTTTTATTAGAAGTTTCATTTCGAAAAAATGATCAAGAAAATCAAAAATTCTAAAGAATCTATTTGAATTTGTCTAATTTTGAACTGAAGAGGAATGAGTAATCTGGGTAGATCATTCTGCCTGTGAAAGTAAGCAAAAAATATAGAATAAAATATTTCCGTTTAAGGTTTTATTTTCAAGAGAATAAAATATATTTAATTCCAAATTGGCTTAATAGAAATATACTTGATAAATTTTCAGATGATTATTTATTCACCCTCTTCATCAATTTCAACGATCTTGAAATATTTCATCAAAATCATTATTCTAAACATTGTTTTTCCTATATGTTATCATCGTTCATCTTTAGTTTTAAAAATATTCGCAAAAATATTTTTGTCATTCTATATAGTATTTTTAACGTTTGAGGTATGTTTATGTTTAAATTACCATAAATGAAATTTCTAAATTACGAAAAATATATTATCCTTGACAACATTATATAAGTAAACTAAATAATTGCCAAGTTTTTAATTTCATTTCCTCTAAAACAGAGAATCTTATGAAAAAATTATGTTCTACATTTAATACGTTCGAGATGATGTCAGTCTCTGCGGACTGACACTTGATCGTTCGGCCAGCGTCAGATGATGTCAGTCCTCGAGGACTGATATTTACTGCATTTTTAGCCGATGTAGACTGATACTCCATTTCGTTTAATTGATGTATCGGACGCTATGGACCGACTACACTGAGTCAAATATATAAATTTGACTTATATATCGTCTTTATTCTGTCCGACCACTCTCGTCGCGCATTTTTTTTTTTTTTTTTTTTTTTTTG
>KQ435692.1:1373079-1398339 GCA_001276565.1 Melipona quadrifasciata | reverse complement strand
TGTCTTTTTTTCACTTCAAATAATATCTCACATTCATGAATGAGAAATGTTCTCAAGAATGATTTTGTAATCTCAGAATAGATAGATAATCAAGATTAATCAGTACTAGAGAACTAAATGATTAGTAAGAAAATCAAAGTTAACATTCCAAAATACAACCACAAAACATTCACAGTTAGAAGGGAGTCCTCAGAAAACATCTGTTTACAATATATATATATATATAAAACACTTCACAATTCTATAATCCAAATTTATATACATATATCAAATATCCAGCCTATACGTAAAGAATAAAAATTAAAAATTAAAAATATCATACAAAAATATTATACAAAAAATTTAATACATAAACATAGTAAAAAACTCATGTACCAAAAAAGTTGGTACATGAATTTAGGTTACCAAAATAGATACTCTAAATACAACATGTTAAACAAGTAATTATAAAATCTATATAGATCGAAAATTCAAATATAAATAAACTGGGATGCTGACAATTACAAATCACAAACAAATAGTTAATATATATATCCTGATAAATTTGGAATATTAATCTTGTAAAGAATTGTCACAGCACAAGAGGAAATAATTCGAAAGAATAAATATCCACTCGATAGTCTTATCTAATTTTAGTATATATATAATTTTAGTATATATATAAATGCGAAATATTGATAAACTAGCCGTATTAAAAGAAATGATTCAGATAGTAAGTAAATAGTTTCGGAAAGGTCATAATCTAATTAGTTTTTCTGTAGATGTGTGAAGATTATGTAAAAGTATGACATGTGTTGAGTCGCGCTCCTCGATGCGAGATCAATGATAGGTCAATTAGGTTAATGTAGCTTGTCTTAATGATGATTCATGCTATCAGTGTTACAAACTCATACAATACAACCTACCTCCTTGATATAGTAAATCTAATACGTACATACACAGGTATGTTTAGTCAAAAGCTATATTGAGATTTATTTTCTCCACGTACAGAATGACGCTTCGACTAAAGAGATCAGTAAAATACAAAATGACGATATGACCCGAAAAAAGTAAATTTCTTTTTTTATTTTGGTTTCTCTTGTCCTGATATATCTTGTTAAGGAGCGTGCTGCATAAATTTTCCGTTAATTAATTGTGTTTAGTTGCTGTGATTTGTTTATTTTACTTATGGTAAATATAAGTATTTTTCTATATAAGTATTTTACTTATATAAAAAAAGTTTTAAAAAATTTATTTGCTCATTAGAAATGAGAAGTGTTGATAATGTGGTGTTTTTTATGATATGAAGATGTCTAGTGGTAGTTTGATTCTGATTTTAAGCGAGATTTCGTGTATATATAGTTTCCTATTTGCCTGATCAGGTTTCATTTATGTCTATATTGTACATGATTAACAATAAGTGTTAGATATATTCTTTTATGAGATTTTGCGTAATTGCTTTATTGTGTTCATATCTTTGTTTAAGGGCATTTTAATTCTGTAAAATCTATACATAAAAGACAAGGACAACATGAACACAAGAATATTTTTCTTATCTTTATGATATAGGATACAGCACATTGTGATCTTAAAATGATCTTATAGCCACAAATCGTTTTGATCAACGAGATCATTAATATATAAAATTTGGATTTCCAGACAATCCTACTATCTTATTATCTTCGGTATCTTCTTATCAATGTAGTGTAGTGATAATATATTTCTTGCAATTTACTTGTGGCTGTACTGGCTGTATTGTTCACTATGGCTTCCGAGTATTCCAAAGTGCATTTAATTTTACAGCAGGACTGTGAATTAGTCTTTCCTAACTGAGAGTGATAATTTTTACTTGTAGAGACTATTTTATTTCACGATCGATAAATATAGTGATTCTATATGTCGCGGAATTCTTAACGATTCTTCTTCGACGAAAACTATAGAAATTCTGATGAGCTAATTCGATCTAGGCAATTATAAAGTACGGGCCGTTTGATTGCTTTGCCGTAAGTCATCTAAAAACGGCGGAATTAAAGGTCGATAGAATGATCGATGTCAACCATTTCTAGAGGACATTAATTATAGCATAACAGATTCGCGGATCAGCAATCGTCTTAATCTATGCGGTATTTCTGAGTCCTGATCCAGTAAACATTAAAGGGAAACATTCAAAAAAATGTCCAATGGAAATACAGACTAAACTATGATTCAGACCGCACGAATGTTTAATATTCTTGCGCTAACAGTATTAATTTACCAATTTGTTTGATATTCAGAGAGCAGGTTGATTCGGTCCCCACAAAAAGATGCAAATCTTAATATGGATAACATGAAGATTGTAAGAAAGCAATGACAATTTCAACTGATGCGATCATTTTATTAAAATTTCATTAAGTATTAAAAATGGCGACCCTGAGCACTAATACAAATATTTAATCTGTTTAAAATTTTGAAGGGCTCCCTTTGTATGTTTTCAGGTATTGTTGGTTTTTCATGATAATGTCATCTTTCACTTTATCTTACAAAAAGTCTTTCATCATCTTTGTATCCAATTCAACGGTTGGAAAATTTCTTCCAACATATGAAAAGTACGTTTGATAGCGCCATTGTGTTAATATGTTAGCAGCAATGTGTCGAACGAATGTCTAAAGAGATATCTTCTAGAAGGATCTTTTCTAATAATGCAATATATCAAGCAGAAGAAAGAGTCGGATTATTTTATTATTTATAATTCAACATCTGGCTGATACTTTAGGGACACTGCTTATGAATTTCTTGTAACCATCGTGGATTATTATTGCAGTAATGCATATTTTATTGTACTATGATTTGTGAAAGAAACTCATTAGTAGATAATACATTGAAAAATCGTTTATCAGTCCTAATCTTTCTCAGATTTTACTCACAAAAATTTGCGCGATTTTTGTAATTTGTTCCTCTTGATGTAGGATAGTGTCACCGTGATGGCGGAGAGTAATTGAAAAAAAAAGAAAAAAAAGGGAGAGTATCGCTAGCTAACCAGATCAATCAATATCGTGAAGTATATCCAATCTTGCACGTGTGAGAAATATTAAATTCCCAATATTTATGGTTTAGGTTTGACGTTTTACTTCTCACAATCAGTGAAACGCGAAAAGATTTTCGTACTTGACGCAAGATAAGAATCGTCAATATAATATGAAGAGTGGTTCGACAAGATAATAGAGATTCGACACAATAAATAAATTGTCGAAATAAATAAAATTTAAATAAGTCGACAGAGACGGACATCTACGATTGGAAAACTGTTTTTGATACAAATGGATGCCTGTTTTAAAATACTGGGCGAATTTCATGTTAAACAGAAATCTCTTCTTTTGAGTAACTTATAATTGTTTCGATTTCATTTAGCTATGAGTATTACTAAATACATTTTTAAAATAAAGGATTATCTTTATCAAGATTGTATCTCATTTATGATTGTTGACTCATTTATGGGATGATCTATCTTACTTAAGATTGTATCTCACTTATGGGGTGATTGAACTAATCCAACGCTGTTCGATGGTTGTGCTATACCACCCAGGATTGCACTTATAACCAACAGATGGGGACGTAAGCCATCACAAAGAGATAGTAGATTCGGAAGAAATTAGAGCATCAACAATGCACGTGTCATTCGCTTTTCGTGGGATCGAAAATCAAATAAGACACATTACTGACTTGTGAAAAATTTTATTTTTGGGCTCGCTGGTACACGCAAACTTATCAGGACGCAAGGAACTAAAGAGTCTATCTATGGACTTCTCTGTCCTTTCCCTTTCGCTGTATAAATCTAATTTTATATATATATAATTGTACAGAAATTGTACAGAAATTCTTTACTTTGTTCGCTGTCGAATCATCATCTATTACGCTATCCTGAATCTAAATAAAAATGTTTGTGTTCAAAAGAAACAAATTCTTCATTTTATAAAGTCCCAATATAATACAATCGCGAATGCAGATTTTTAACGTTAATATTTGTAATATAATAATATTAAAAGTAATAAGATCCGACTATGTATATTATATTCCTCACAAGTTATTGTAAATTCGATTTTTGGTGGTAAGCGTAAAAATATACCTATTCCTTCTATTGTCGCAATCAGTATATTCATGGATGCCCGTTTTAAAGACGAGCACATAATTGTGTTTGTTCCGATAAAATATAATTAATTGGTAGAAAAATGGTTAATCTCTAAAATACACTATTGAGAAATATTTGTAGAATGAGCAAACTATTACGTAATCCATTGTTAGTCGCTTATAGAAATCCATAAATCTTTCTTTTTGCAAAATATTGAAAGAAACTTGCCAAGGTTAGTCCTTTATTGAAATTATTATTTTTAAAAACGTAAATTAAATATTAACACTTTTAATAGATATTTAATTCAGTCGACATGGTGATCGATGAAGAGAATATCATTCGTACTACACGTTTCCCGAAATACGTTATATATTATATGCAAATATATTATATGTGTACATAATCACGTAAGACGATATGCCTAGAAGGAAATGAAGCATCGTGAATGTGTATCAGGAAAACTCAACAATCATTGATATGATTGTTATATGCAGATGCATAGTTTTGAAAAATACTTAAATATAACCAGCAATAGCGTTTCAACTGCGGGACGCTCGAGCACGTTGCGAATGACCGCAAAAAACGTTGGAATGTGAGAATTACAAGAAATTGAGCCATCACTAGGAAAATTGTTCACGCGCGAAAGGAATAAATAGGAAATACGTATCGACATATTGTGGAAATACATATCGACATATCGAATGTTGTGTTAATGGTCACAAACTCAAAAGATTGGATTCATAATATACATAATAATCTCTGTCTCAGTACAGCAAAAATACACTCGATAACAATGGCACGGTGGTATTGAAGGATTTTGTAAAATATGCAACGAACGAAGTCACGCATATAAAATTGACTATTATGAGGATGAAGGCAAATGTAGACGTATTTAGTTGATTACTGAACCAGGCAAATGTGTATGATATTATCAGTCGAGATTTTGATATCAATAGCATATAATATCAACTTAAAAAAGAAAATAATTGATATTTAAGCAAATAAGCGATGGAGTGTAAGAATTAAAAGTTCTTAATATCGGTACATTATGTATAACGATGATAACAGCGCGTGATTGTTCTGTGAGTTTATGGATATCAACGTCGCTGCAGGATTTTCGCAAAATAGACGCTGTTAAAAAAATTATCGTTTATGATGAAGTGATCCGGACCGTGGGGTGGAATAATGAAATCTAGGTCGTTTTGGGAGATCTTGGTTTTTGGAGGTGCATAAGCCGCTCCTACTATTAGGTAGAGGATGGTCTTGGTTTTCACTGAGATGAATTCGATGTCAGAGGATGTTTTCGGTTGTGATGTCCTTGCGCACTGTGATGAGCACTCCGTCTCTGAGTTTGTTGGTTGGAGGTCCATCTTTTCTGAATATGGTATCTTCAGGGTTTCTTTAGGGGTTAGCTAAATTTCTGTTATGATGGTGATGTCCGTGTTTCAATGTGATAATTCTAAGGAAGAGATTCAGATCTATGGATTGGAGTTTATTAATTTAGTTCGAGAGTTCGATGTTGTGATGGTAATTTGTTTGTTATGGGAGGATGCGACAACAAACAAAATCGGTATTACCGCTTTAGCACATGTGATACCAGATATAGTTTTATGGATTGATTGGGCGAGAAGGGAGGGATTCTTTTGGAGAGTAATTGTTAGTGGAATTGGGACCCTGAATTATCGATGGTGAGAATTAGTTTGGGAAGTAAAATATAGAGGCGCGCAAGAAGGTACTAGAACGAAAAAAAAACCATACCAAATAGCTTGTACAAAGGAAGAGACTTGAGTTTTATCTTATTTTTTCTTGTTTTGTTTATTTGTAATCACTAGTAGATAAGAAATATATAATTCATTTATCAAATTGTTGAACTGATGTTTGGAACTTCATTGTGAACACCATAACCGTGAAGTTATAAAATTACCAGTAATTAGGGGAAACGCTGCGAAGAAGAAGGAGTAGAGGATATGAAATTGCGAGTGAAGGTGTTTCGATTTGTAATTGCTCTTCTTGTATAGGAAGGCTAGCAATGCTGGACACTTAAAATAGTTTGCAAAATGATTGCCTTTACAGTTGGCACGTGGGTAGTGTGTGGGTTGGCATGTGGGTAATGTGTCAAATGTTTTGAAGCATTCTGATGTCGTGCGTATTTTACGCAAACTGCTTTTTTGTTGCAGTTTGATGAGGTGTGACCATGCGCTTGACAACGGAAGCATTAGATGAAGGATTTGTGGGATTCAAATGTTTGGGAGTAAATTTTAAGATTTTCCACGTACTTGATATGATTTTCTTGGGTTAGCGAGAGAAAGGTGCGGTAGATGGGATACCTCGTATGAATTGGGATTTCGGTGCAGTACACGGAGGCCTTTGGTTTTTGATGCTATTACAATTTCTGGCTTCGGGAAAGCGTATTTGTCTTTTTGGTATTACTCTTAGGATTTTTTTTTTTTTAATTGATTGTGTATGTGGAGTACTCTGTATTATCTTTTTAGTATATTCTTTTGAATTCTAAGAAATCGCTTACGTTGGTAAACGTTATTTTAAATATGTCGGGTGTGTATTTCATTTGAAATGCATTATTGTATTCAGCTTCAGTACGTTAAGTAATTTAGTGTGGTTGACTTTACCGTGAATTTTTTTGGGGGGGGGGGGGCGATTGGTTGGTTGATTGAGGTTTTTTGGGTATTGCAGCGGGACTTGTGTGTTAGCAGTTGAACAGTTTTTCATGTTAATTTTTGTGCTTGGATTGTCGTTTTCTTTGTCACTGATCAGACAGTCAGCAAAAATACTGTATCTGTTTTGAATAGGAATGGATGGGTTTATTGGTCCATATTTTGTATATTTTGTAAATTGATGGTATGTGGCCCTTCTTCTTCTCGTGGTTATGATTTTACTATGTTTTTCAGTGGCTTTTCTTTTTGCTGCCGTCCATGGAGTTGGCTTGTCTGCGAGCCTAGGTTGGTTGCTGTGTTGTTCTTGTTAATGCTATCTGAGTCCATTTTATTTTTTACGAATATGGGGGCCTGATTCTTGCTTTGAGACTTCGTTTTAATTCGTCAATACAATACGTAAGGGTTAGCTTATCACTGTGACTGAGAGAGTTGAATGTCTGTTCTGAGTGCCACTTGGTAGAACTACCGAACTGGAATGCTGAATGCCTGAGTAAGACCAGATTGTATGTCTTGTCGGCCGACTCTCTTTGTGTCCTTCCTAATCACGTGATTGAGAAGGAAAGTCATTTTCGACTTGGATGCACCACTGGACATGGTCAGTCCATGAAGTAATATTCGCAATTACTTAATGAGTCTATGAGCCCAGCGGTGCATCTAAGCTGAAATAGGTATTATGGGTATTGCCCTCACATTACGTTTATACATTTATTGGCCCTGGTAGTAGAACTAAGGCCAGAGGAACGCGTCTTTATAACATCTACGAACAGTAAGAGGGTCAGAGACACTTGGAGCGGTAATGCTATCACATAAGGCGTGTTAACATTACTCAACTGAAGTAAACATTCAATAATATGTATACATACGTATATCACGAGTATTTAATTAATAATGAAAGAGAAAACCCGAGAAATATTCCAGATCGACAAAATTTCCAAACACTTAATTATGAACGTACTTTAGGTTTACGTAGCATTGTAAATTGAGTTGGCATTTCTTATATTATATAAATGTGTTACGCATAATTCGTAATAAAGATCTACGTCCCTATTATGTTCATCGTGTACAAGAACTCTGTCACTAAGACTGCGAAATTATTTTTGTCAATGAATGTTATGGAAATTAAACCAAGATCCACAATTTTTTCGAAATTTTTCCAATACGAAATTTAAAAATCCGCAAAATATGTACTAGAATTTGGGCATGTAACCACCTTCATACTGTGATTCAAAATTTTAATCAAGATTGTTTTTCGTTTAATGTGTGGTGAAGAATTATTGGAGACAATATTATCGGTCCTTTTTACTTGTCAAATATAATTGGTGCAAATTAGATCGCTTTTCATAAATCTATTATATCACTTCATAGACGACGAAAAATTTATTTTATGCATTTTGTTAAACCTGCGCATGAATTTTTATCAGAAAGAAGTTTAGAAGTCGATAGATAAGACATAGACCTGCATCTCATTTATGGCCGCCTCATTTTCCAGGTCTATCGATTTATTTTTCTAAGGAACAATGCCGATTAGCACAACCAAACTTTCCGTCGTATTCAGTCTACAGTGTGTACAATGATGAATTTCAAATAATCTTTTATATAATTGTTATTTATTAAATAATTTGTATAAAAAAATTAATCTAATAAATAATATCTAATAAATAAATCTGTACATAGTCATATCATAAAAAAATATCACTCGTTTGTATAATTTGCAAAATTGACAAAAGAATTGATAAATTAACAGCATTATACGAGCGAAAAGTATTTATACAATTACTGTATGACAATCAATAGGTTTTACTGAGTAATTTAAATTAAGTTTGCTATAATAATGTATATATTATCTTAGTTAATACTTCGTTGGATTTCCTTTTGATTATTATTATTTATATATTATGAGACATTAAATTTACTAAATTTGCTCTTACATAGGAAAGAATCTTGTTTCATTCCTTCAAAAGTGTATTTTTTAAATCATTGTTTAAAAAAATTTGATACTTTCTAAATTTAAGTTCCAGATAATTCCACAAATGTTAATATCTCGCGATTGTGGAGGCTTTTTTAAGTATTGTGCTGGTGTATTGTGTAGAATCTACATTCTCGTATTGAATCCAGTATGCTTTGGATCATTACAGTACATGAAAACAAAATTGTCTTTAGTCTTCATTTTTTCAAATTTCAATATAAATCCGTTCATTACTTTATGAATAAACTGCAATGCCAACACCATATGCACACACCTAAATAATTACCGTGTTTCACAGTGGATAGTAAGTTTTTTTAAATTTTTTGGATTAAGTTCTTCATTGCTTTTCCTTCAGATAATACAATATGCATTTGACTAAAAACGTTAAACTTACTTTCATTTGTGAAAATTACTTTGTTCTAATATTCTATTGATGTATTTACGTATATTGTTTTTTGCAAATTCTAATCTTTTTTTTGTGTTCGTTTCACTGACAAAAGATTTTTTCCGAGCTACTCTACTGTGCTAGTAATGTTTAAATTATTTTTTAACGGTCCACAATATTTATTGTACTCGTGTCTGGATTTTGTTTAATCATTCGAATAATAATCCACATACTGATTGATTTTCTGTGGACTTCTTAATTTATTTTTTAGAGTTTTTCTTAATCCATATCTACCAATTAAATTTTGTAGTAGATCTTGATGTGTTAACAATTTGTACAATATCTGCCAAACTTTCACACTAGTTGTGTAAATTAATAATTTTTTTTTCTATTGTAAACTTCATGCCTTTCAATAATATTCTTAAATAGTACTAAGTTATAAATGCTGTAAATTCCGTACCTTTCAATAATATTCTTAAATAGTACGAAGTTATAAACGCTAGTGATAATGTTTCTCAGTATACTAGTATGATTAATCATTATTAGAAAAAATCATTATTTACACATAAGAAATTCTGTTATATTTTGTCAACTTTGCAAATCATATAAATGAGTAATATTCTTTTTTGTGATATGTATTCTATAGAAATATAGAATACTCCAAATAAGTATAGATTCATTTTTTTACAAAATTATTTAACATATAATAATATTAAACAATTATAATATTAAAGTTTGCTTGAAAATCATCAGTGTACGAATATTTTCTACATTCACTGTATACTTAACATTCTTGACAGAGTTAGGAAAAATTTAAAAGCAAAATGAAGACTTTGTTTACGTAATAATAATGGTCATATTGAAGCTGGTGAACATACATGACTATTAAGAGGTATAAATACTGATGGTTTCATTCTATAAGTAAAAAGGAGAAACGTAAGGAAAGATATGACGTGTTTATAGATTTCTTTGAAGTGATTACATCCAAATATAATATCTAAATATAATATAACAAAATATATGCAATAATACACTCAAAAATAATCATCTTACTGACGATGTAAATGACGATGTCAGGAACTTCAAGGGAATATCAAGGAATATCAAGAAAATGGATTGTTTGCAATACTCGTAGTGAATAGAATATGATGCAATAATACAAAAATTTGACCTTGAAATTCAAGGTCATGGTTAATTTGTACAAATGTATTTTTAATTTCCACCGTTTTCTAGAGATGTAAAATCACCTGTAAGAGCCACACTAAGTTTTGTTATATCTTATATATATTGTGCTGTTAATAGAAAGTGAATTACCTACTTTGTTGATATTAGAAGTTCCAATACCCTAATAAGCAACAAATAGTGATAATTAAACTAGAACTCAAAATGATAAAGGACCATGAACTTGAATTGTGCGGATTCGCAAGAATAAGAATAATTAGCAATTCAGTCGCGAACATGATCAGCAAGTACGAGTCGTCATAATCAAAACTTCACGACATGACATCGAACGACATTTCCTCGACAGAAGCTCACATCGTGCTAATCAATTTTTATTGTACATTTATTTGTAGAATGAAAAACTATATATATATTTGTCAACGTTTTCCGTGATTGTAATAATTTTAGGAAACAAAATAACGCATTGAAATAATATTCACAATCAGTAACGTAAAATATAAGATCATTACATTACCTTGTAATACTGTGTCAGACAGTAAGGACACTTTTGAAATTTTCGATCGATATCTCGCAAATAGCCTTGTTTTGGTTTAATTTCGACACAGAACGTTTTACTGGTTCGAAAATTAGTGGTATCGAATTTTATTGGAAGGAACGTATAATCTGGAAATTTTGTGGCATATGTCTCCATAATTTCCTTATTACGTCGTTTATCTGAAAACAAAAGAAAATTTTAGAATTTAATCAATATAGAGTGTTCATTTCACACAAATTCATGGTCGATTAATTAGCGAATAATAGATAGAAAATATTTATCGAAAATAATATACATTCATAAGTATACGTAGTTTTCATGTTATTAGTGCACGTAGAATACATATGTATGCATTATGTAAATTTAAAACAGAAAAATCATGCATCATGATCAGTAACAGAAATCACGCGATTTAAGAATAGTTGAATGAGTGAAAAATAAGGCGTTTTTCATCTGTTATTGGTTTCCCGACTTTGAAAGTGAATTTGGTAGCAAATGATAGCTTGTAATAATCAATCAATAGTAAATTTTCAGAACTAATAATTGTGTAGTTCCTATGGTTTTTAAATTATTTCTGTATAACAATAAAAGTTTAAATTAAATTATTCATCATGTTTTCTGTAATAAGTTGTTTGTAACTAATACATTATAATTACATTACTTATAATTCATTGGTTTTTTATTCAATGATTCAATTCCTCATTTGATTTTTCGTATAAAAAAAAGCTCAAATTATTTTTAAAATTTTAAAAATATATTATATGTGGGATTGGAAATTCCGGGAAAGAACTCGAAACTTTCTCCAGTGCCCAACAATCGTCGCCTGTGTCACGGGATTATGGTGACTTTAAAGAAAATTAACACTGAGCTAACTCTACACTGAGTATTAACACTTTAACACGAAATATCAATATGTATAACCACGTATGATTATAATAATGGAGGGGTATTGAAGGAGCATAAACTAGAGAGTTAGACTTGAAGAGAAACAATGCCTTTATTCGTCTCTTGATATATATATGGCTTCAGGAGATAGAAAGGAGGTATCTTATGTTTAATGACATTTACTGGGTTGGCTTCTGAGTCAGTAGTGGACTTTGGTTGAACTCGTGATAAGCCCGTCTTCACATTTGCGTGACATCTGTTTTAGCATAGCGAAAGTTAGGCCTGGGACCTGAGAATGTTTATTCTAGCTTTTCAGGTCCTAACACTTAAAATATTTTAGGATGTGGCTGCGTTTGTGTGCATGTGTGTGTGAACAACGAATGTTTCGTGCGGATGAACAAGAGAAGAATCAGACAGAGAGTTGTGAGTCGCGAGAGCGAAAGGACTGAGAGATAGCGAGAATCTAGATAGTGAGATCTAGTTCAGCATGTTTAATATAAAATGTATCGACATTATAGCGATAATTTTAATTTTTTCAAATCACCTTAAATAAATTCTTACCTTCAACTTACAATAAACATCATTTTTGAACCAAAATCTTACAAATTGGAATCTCGTCCGAGATTCCTACAAAATTGGGATTTCAACCGGGATTCCTATATATGCATTTACATATGTAAATAAATAAAATCAGTAAAAATGACATCATTATTTTTAAGATATAGAAACTACATCATGAAATATCAAACATTATATTTAAAATTTACAAGAAATTATTATTATATTATTATTACTAGTAATGTTAAATAATAGAAGTGTGTGAAATCTCGAAATTATCGAGACAGGACGGGAGTTTATTGGAATTGATTTCTGATAATTTTTGAGTTTCTTGAAAGAGTTTGTGAATTTTCGTCTGTGTCAAAATTCCTGAATATGTCGAAATTACTGAAAATTATGGGAATTTTAAAAATCTCGAAGACCCGAATTTCAAATCACATTTTAGACTAAATCAATCGGATCTTCAAGATCTTCAAAATTCATGCGAAAATTCAGTCTTTCAAGAAACTCGAAAAAATTATCAGGTATCCGGAAAATCATCAATCTGATATTTTCGGAAATCCCGAAATTCGTGGCAAAAAAACAAAAAATATGAGCTATAGCCATTTTTTGTAATATTCATATCCATTCATGAAAGAGAATGAAAGAAACTGTTTTCAAGTTAAAACGCTAGCTTAATTGTAAGATATTCTATTCATTATTCGTATTTCTAAAAATATGTTTTATATTTTATGTGTTCAATCTGCCTCAATAAATGAAGGAATCATAAACTCGATAATTAAAAGATCAGGACACGGATCCTTTTGGATACCATTCATGTCAGGTAAAAAATATTTCTTGCATCATCACAATTAGCAAAGATATTTAGATAACCTCATTTTAACCCCTCTGTATAATTGTTTTTCGGATTTCATACTTTCGTTCGAAGTTCGCTCACTCGCTCATTTTTTCTTCTTAAAAGTGCGTTCAAAGCCCAAGAGAAGGTCGAATATCTAATAAGCATGTCGATTGGAACTTTTCTCCACGACGGAAACCTATCATGATTTTAAACTTCATCCCCGTTTAGTCATTGCGAAACGCTCGACTAAATTCAGCAAACAAAAATCATTTCGACAGTCAAATTGTTCAAATATGAATATCGATGCGTATTAATTGCTTGTCTCAGTGTTTACAGAAAATCGTAAAAGTTCTTTGTTTGTCGTTTCCTGACGTTCTAAAAAGTTATTTTTCTAGAACAAGAAAGTTAGGAGAATTTAAGCTATTCAGTTGAAAAAGCCAAGTTCTGTTCTTTTAATGCGTAAGACATTAAAACTTGTCCACACTTGAGTTTTAAAAGCTAAAATAGCAATTGAGCGCGTCGTAAATCCTAGGTTTCACAAGGGCCTACACGCAGGCTGAGAGGCCTGTGAAACAATAGCTTATAAAAGTCGGGCCCGGAAGAAACTCTGCTGCATTTTAAACCAAGAAAAAGTCTCCAACGAAATTGCATCCGTGCTCTTGGAAAAGTGCATCACGAGCGTGAGGAATAGGTGGCGCAATTTCGGGACAACTTAATTATTGGCTAAAGCCTAAAAGCCACATAGCCAATTGGAAAAGTCTAGGAGAAGAACCGAGGCTTCATAAAAACCATGAATAGAAGAAATAGTCAGTTCAGAAATAGCTTTAATCATAGCCTTTAGTCGAGTCAGAATTCGTAGCTCAAGTCGAGAAGACAGAGTCTAATTCGGGAAACGCAGTTGAGAATAGAGTTCGCGATTAAAGAGTCATCGCGTGAGTTTTCGATGAGTCTCTGACATTATATCCAAGTTAAATAAACAGAGTGCGCGTGACTGCGAAGCTTACATCGGTCGTACTGATATCAACGTTTGTGCTTATCGCATTATTATTCTAAAATAGACTTTGAAACTATAATAAATCATTAATATATCTAACTTTAAAGCCAACAACGTAGTTATAACGAAGTGCAGATATCGCCTAGAAATATTCGCCCACAAGAAATATTTTCGGCCACTTCTTGATCTGAACATAACCAACAAAATCAACTAACTACAGAAACGATCCAATGGCTTTTTTCTCGAGCGAATTGCAATCAGATCTCAACTCCCTTCATGCTAGTGATATAAGGATGATAAACGATTAAGAAGAAAATACACACTAGCAAAATGTTAAGAAAAGAAAAAGAAATATTTCTCTACAAATTGCCAAAGAACCACAGGCAACTATCACAACCAACCATTATTCCACTACCAAATGCAGGTGATTTAGATCAGGATACAACGATAACTCTCCTCACAGCAATGACAAAAGTCCAAAATCTTCCAAACCTCCGATCTACACACATGGGGTCAACGACTACAAAGATATAATTGGAAATCTAGCTACGATCATAAAACAACTCTACACAAAAACACTAGCAAATAACACAGTTAAAATCAATCCACTTTCTCCTGATACGTATAGGAATCTTGTTCGTTACCTCCGTGAATAAAACATTATTCACCACACTTGTCAGTTAAAATGAGACAGATCATACAGGGTTGTCAAAGACTTCCACCATTCTGTATCGATAACCGAAATAGTCGAACAACTAATCGCTAAAGGACACAAAGTAAGAAATATTATCAATGCCAAACGCAGAACAAGCAAAGAACCACTGCCACTCTTTTTTGTTGACCTCAAACCACAAAACAATAACAAACAAGTGTATAAAATTCAATACATAAGTTATATAAAGATTAGAATCGAGCCATTTGTTCCACGAGGAACAAAAATAATATAATCTAATGCACAAGATGCCAGGAGTACGGACATTCCAAAAATTACTGCCTTAAACTATACAGCTGTGTGAAATGTGGACAGTTCCACGAAAGACACTCCTACTAAATGCGCATTATGCGACGGCGACCACCTAGCAAATTATAAAGACTGCAGGGATTGTTTACAGGGATTTAAAAAAATGCAAGAAACAAAAGTGAGAAAGGAGTAAATACAAGGAAAACACTATCTCAATCAGTCCAATACCAGTCCCTTAGCATCTCAACATAGTAGAATCTCTAGCCATGAAAGAACTAGTAAGCCAACATACGCTGAAACAATCAAGCCAAGATCACACGCAAACGCAGACAACAATAACGTATGTTATCAACATAATCACAAATTTCCTCCACAAATTCAAAAATATATTCACACAACTTCAATCAAAACAGCATGATACTAAGCATGCTTACAACCGTTATCAATAACTCTTCACGACAATAAACTCCAAGTCACTCAGAATCACTACTTGGAAAGTCAATGGAATCTCCAATCGAATACAGGAGATCATATTATTCCTAAAAATTAATAAAATTGACATTCTCCTAATTTCGGAGAGTCACTCAATCAATAGATCTATGTTTAAAATACCAAACTACTCAATCTATTTTGCAAACCACCCCGACAACAGAACTCATTGGGGCTTAGCTATCATTATAAAAAATAGACTCAACTATATTAAGCTGAAGCCCGCCTCCATTTACAAAATTCAGTCAGCAATGATAAAAGTGGTAGCCTTCCCAAGACCATTAACTATAGCCTCCATCTATTGCTCACTGCAACATATCATCTCTACTCAGGAATATTTAGAATTATTAAATTTCTATTCATTATTGCTCGAGATTGGAACACAAAACATACAGTATGGGGCTCCATCACAACAAAAGGACGCAATCTGTGTCGAGCAATCCAATATAGAAATTTATCGGATCTAAATAAATTTCCGGATTTCTTAGATTTTGACATTACTAAAGGCATTTCCCATATCAATTCATAAATTGAGGCCAATTTCAACACAAGTTCCGATCACAGTGGCATAATTATAACCCTAAGCACAGATATTATACAGAAACAATAAGCTATGTTAACCTAAGCTATGTTCCAACAAAATCAATTGAGAAAAGTCTCAAAATATTATTAATACAACAATCAATCTAAACATACGCATTAAAAACCCACTTGAACTTGAAAACACTCACGAATACTTCATTAATAAAAATCAGCATGTCAACGAGTAACAAGCACAACTTAAATCCAATAAATATACCTCTCCACATAAGAGAAATTCAAGAAAATTCAAGAAAAACGTAGAGCCCGAGGTACAGAACCAAAAATATTCTGGATAAACAGCTCCTTAATAGATTGACACACAAAAAACTCTATGCAGCGCTTGCTAAATCAAGAAACAACTCATTCAAAAATTATGTCACAAATCTATTACCTATTGACTATTCAATATGGAAAGTCACCAAGAAACTTAAAAAACCTGTTGCAAACATTCCGCCAATTAAGAATCTAGATAATGGCTGGACCAGAACAGACGAAGAAAAGGCAAATGTATTTGCAGATCATGTTGAACGAGTTTTTACGCCTCAATGACAATGATGAAAATAGAACTTTCTTAATGAATCTTCTCAAGACTCAGTATCGATAAAACCCTTCTTCTGAAACCAACCGAAGTACGATTTACAATAAATAAATTAAATGACCATAAAGCGCCAGACTATGACTTGATAGTCGGGTTAATCCTAAAGCAATTACCAAAAAGGCACTTATCTTGTTAACCACTATCTTTAATAGCATATTTAGAATTCGTCACTTCCCCATACAATGTAGGTTCGCCCAAGTCATCTTAATTGCAAACACAAACAAAGAAACTACATCATACAGGCCAATAAATCTTCTCCCACTGCTATCAAAAGTGCTTGAAAGGCTACTCCCCATAAGATTGAAAGAAAACTCTCCTTAGAAAAAATATTATACTTCCTGACCATCAGTTTGGCTTCAAGGAAAAACATCCTACTATTCAACAGAAATATGAAAAGTTATGCCACAAAATTATGAAAAGTCTTGAAACCAAGAAAATATGTGCAGCTGTCTTTGACAAGGTCTGGCATGACAGACTATTATACAATTTGAAAAAGAATTTGCCGACTTACTACTACCTCATTTTGAAATCATATCTCTCTGACAGATTCTTCCAAGTAAAAAAAAAAACAATGCACTATCTACCACCTAGGGTAAAGTAGATAAAGGCTAGAGTACTAAGAAAGCGTTTTAGGCCCGTTTCTATATCTTTATATATACAGATGATACCTCAAAAACGGAAGAGACTACAATCGCTACTTTTGCAGAAGATGCTTATTAGCATTGTATTAACATCCCACAGAAAATACAAACATTGTGTCTACGAAATTTCAACACTACATAAATGAACTACAATTTTGGTTCAAAAAATGGAAAATCAAAATCAACAATGAAAAATCTTCCCAAATTACTTTTACTCGTAGAAAAGATACCTGTCCACGAATAACAATAAATAAAATAACAATAAATAACTCCCAATTCCAATTAAAAGTGAAGTGAAATATCTTGGATTCCATCTCGACTAAAACTGACATGAAAAACTGATATTATGACTAAAAAACAACAACTGAAACTAAAGAAAATGTGTTGACTATTAGAAAAAAAATCACAACTATCATTAGAAAATAAACTTCTGCTATATAAGATAATAATAACTCCAATTCGAACATATGGAATCGTGGGGGTGCAGGAAGCCATCCAATACAAAAATCCTACAGACGTTCCAGTCAAGAACGTCACAAAGCACAAACGTACCGTGGTTGGTCTCCAATCAAACTTTATACAATGATCTACAAATATTCCTGGTCAAAAATGTAATAAAACAATGTGCAACGAGTCACAAAACAAAAAATCTAGATCATCAAAGTAAACTTATCTGTTAAAATAGACAGTAACTGTAAAAATGTATGATATGGTAGGAAACAATAGTTGAGCGAACTATGCTAATGAGATGTCACGTGACATCTCTGTACAATTACTTTTACTAATTATTTCTCTAGAATATTTCTTTTAAGGAGCCATGACTCAATATAGACACAAGTTAGAAATTAAGAGAATACGGGTGTAATAAAACGTGCTTTTGTAAATATGTTCGATATTGTCCTCTGCCTAATTATTTATTAAAATATAACAGGTTATGAGCCCAGGGCTGAGTAAAAATTAAAAAAGTAAAACTAAAATCAGTGAAACGGAATTAATTGCGTTTTGTAAAATTAGAAACGTAGTTGTAAGACGAGTAAAAATGGCTACAAGTAACGGTCATAACGGCGAAACAGATCAAATTGAAAAACTGAGAGATGAAACGAATTTTCAACTATGAACATGTACAATATTACAATCGGAAAAAACGTGCTTGCACAAGACAGATAAAAAGAAGCAAGAATGGGGGAGGGGACTCCTAGATGTAAAAGTTCAAAAGATAATAATTTTGTTCTTAGAGAAAGAACTATTGATGCACATGTTAAACTGTAACACTTTGAAAGAAATGTTTGAGAAATTGACAATGATATATGGGAAGGATACGGAACAAACGAAGTGTTCATTGCTACAAGAATTTTTCAATTATTCCTTCGTTAAAGGCAGCGACATAGCAACACATGTCAGTATCCTTGAAAATTTGTCCTTTAGATTAAACGCATTACGTCAGCCTAGACAATACAATGTTAATAACCAAAATATTAGCCACTTTACTGGCTCAATACAAACATTTTGCTAGTGCTTGGGATTCGACATCATCGGCAGATAAAACTTTAACTAATTTAATTACAGATTACAACTTGAAGAAAATAGGCTAAAATTGGAGGACAATCTGCAAGAAAATGTGGCCTTTAAGTCCTCATAAAAAAATGTTTTAAATGCAATAGTATTAATTATATTGTTAAGCATTGCGGGAATGGAGCATCTCTAACGATACAAGAATACCTTCAGAATACGCACAAAGATGCAGTATTTGCAAAAAAACAACCACGTCGAAAAAGATTGTTATTTTAGAAAGGATAAAACTGGAGCAACAAGTAGAAATGCAGCTATAAGGTATGCTTTTATGCTACTGGAAAAGAAAGCTAGAAAAATTGACTCAGAGGCATCGAACCATATGGTCAACGATATTAATATCTTAAACGATGTAGAAACACTTAATACCGAAATCTGTACCGCAAAAAAGTCCATAACAATGGAAGCCAAAGCTGTAGGGGAAGTCGTAACCGAAAATTCTATCTTAAAAAATATAATTTTAGTTCCAGAACTAACAAAAAATTTATTGTCTGTAAATGCGATAACAAAAAAAGATGGCAAAGTTAAATTTATGAAGGACAAGATCGAAATACTACTGGACAAAATAAAGATCTTAGTCACAAGGACAAAATGGTTTGTATGTAGATATTAAAAAGGTGAACAAAATGAAAAGTCTATTAACATTGAACAGCGACGCACTATAATGGCACCGAAAGCTAGGATACCTGAGCTATTCAAACATGGAGAAATCAAGTCTAAGTGATAGTATGAATCTAATATCTAAATTCTCTAATAATCAAGAAATTTGCGATATATGTGTAAAAACGAAACAAATCCACAAACCATTTAATATAGAGAGAACAAAAGCATCGAAACTGTTGGAAATCATTCACTCAGACGTATGCGGTCCTATAGAACCCACCACTTGGGATGGGATGAAATATTTTGTAACATTTCTTGACGATTTCACTCACTTTGCAGCTATCTTTCCCATAAAAAGTAAATTTGAAGTAGCAAAAACAGTGAAACTATATCTGAGACAATGTCAAGCGAGGAATGAGGAAAAAAGTAGTAAAATTAAGGTGTGATAATAGTAGAGAATATGCGAACAGAGACCTTCAAGAGTGGTGCAAAGACAATGGAACAATATTAGACTTTAGAGTACCGTACTTGCCACAGCTAAATGGTAAAATCAAAAGGTTAAACCGTAGTATCTTAGAAAAAGCAAGAGCTCTGTTATTAGATTCAAAATTAAATAAGGAGAAGACGAAGCAATTCGTACTGCAATATATCTACTGAACAGAAATCCTATAAGCACAAGCGACAAAATACCGGCAGAAAATTGGCTAGAAAAAAAACCCGACCTCACAGACTTACAAATTTTCGGTTGCGATGCCTACGCTAAGGAATACGGACACTTAAGGAAATTAGATGAAAGATATAAAACGTATACAAGGATATCTCGACATGCGGATATCGCTTATGAGATAAACAAAAAAGAAAAATAGTAATTGCACGAAATGATTTTTGATAACATGTGTGGAACTAAAAAGAAAGGAAAAACATCAAAGGCCAAAATCAGAACAAAACATAAGAAAGGATAATATACTGAATATGCAAGAAACAGAAGACACACCTGATGCACAAGAAATAGAAGAAAGTGAAACGTCGATTGATTCAGAAGAAGACATACAACATGAAACTCGTGCGACGATAAGAAGTACAAGAGAGAGAAATATTCCAGACAGATATGGAAATTATTATGTACATTTGATATACTCAGAGGCAATTAATGGGAAAGACTCAGAAAACTGGAAAGCAGCAATCCAAAAGGAGAAAGATTCATTCATTAAAAACAAAACATGGATAGAAATAGACCCAGACCAAATTAACGACAAAAGAATCTTGAGTGCGAGATGGATTTTTAAAATAAAGGAGGATGGTAGACATAGAGGCTTCGAACGTCCCGTGTTGCATTCAAATGTTTTTAGACTTTTAATGGCCTTTTCTGTTCAAGAAGATTATTACATATTAAAATTTGATCAAAACTGCCTTTCTGTATGGACATTTAGATGAAGAAATTTATGTGAAACTTCTTGAAGTTTTTGGTGTAGTGTTATATAAAAGTATGAAAGATTTAAATTTTATAAAAGAAAAATTTACTGAATTTGAGGTAAAGTTTTATAACAATTTTGAAAGTTTTTTTGGATATTAATATAACAATAGAAAATAATAAATTAAAGCTAAACCAATTATATAGAGAAACTTTTAAAAGAATATGGTATGGAAAATTCAAAGAATGTTTCAACGCCTATTGTAAGATGAATCTATATACAGATTTAGACAATACAATATCTGAAACTCGCTTATCTTACAGAGAGTTGGTAGGAAGTTTGCAATATTTATCGACAAAAACAACCCCAGATATGTTTGTAGTTAATTACATTTATTAATTAAATTTATCGTTAATTAAATTTATCGAAAATCCTTCAAACAAAAATATATATAATGCAAAACGTATTCTCATGCAAACGTAAAGTGGTATTTACAGGTACCAAAAATATTGGCATACAATATTCCAAGAATCAAGTGGACGAACTAATTGCTTGTACTGATTTGGACTTTGCTGATGATACATCCACAAAGAAAAACATTTCGGGTTATTTGATCTTTTACGGAAATGATCCGATTAGTTGGTGTTCACACAAGCAACTAATAGTAGCTCTGTCCACAACTGAAGCTGAATACATAGCGGCAGCGGAATGTTGCAAAGAACTGATTTATTTAAAAAGTATATTAGAGACACTAACAAACAAAAAGCTAAAAGCTAAACTACTTACTGATCAGCTTTAAGCTTAATTAAAAATGCATAATACATAAAATGCACAATACATAAAAGAAGCAAACACAGACGTGAGATATCATTCTATCAGCGAAAAATACAACAATGGTTTAATAAGCTTAGAATATCGTCCAACTAATAATTAACGTGCAGACTTATTAACAAAACCACTGAATAATGTAAAATTCCAAGAATTTAGAAATAACTTACTTTGCACAGTATAAGTTTAATCATCAAAAAAATTATTTTACAGTTAAGAGGTAGTGTTAGAATAGACAGTAACTGTAAAAATGTATCGATATGGTAGGAAACAATAGCTGAGCGAACTATGCTAATGAGATGTCACGCGATGACTTCGTCATCTAAACTTAATGTTCAAAGTTCAATAAAACAGCGAAAAAAAACAAAATCGTATAACAAATTTTGAAAGATCGTATTTCGATTTTAAAAACTGTAGTGCATCAAATTACGAAAAAATTTTTAATGTTCTTACAGACATTTGAAATTTTACAATATTATTACTTTTCCACCTGCTCTCTTTCTTTCTCCCCCTCTTCTTTTACACACACGTCCCTTCCATACCTTCAGCACATTTCCCATTCCTAAACTTCAAAAGAACATCCTCATCCCGCACCTAAACAGCTTACATGACCAGGCCAGGAGTAACATATGCAAGCGGTAACTCCGCAGCAACAACCAGAACCACACACAGCCACACGACAAGACACTATCGAATTAAATGAGCTTAGTTAAATGAGCTCTAGTCTGCAGATCTTCTCTGCAAACTTGTTTCTGAAAATCATTTCATTCATACAAAAATACTACACCAAATGTACAAATAACCTAACAGAGTCAAAGCCACAATTCAAATAGTCATGGAGCTTAAAAATGGTCTTAAAAATCCCTTAAATATCATTTTATAGAACGCTACAAGTATCAGAAACAAAGCAATGGAGCTGCACAAATTCCTCACAGACTAAAACTGAGACATTGCCATTATTACAGAAACCTAGCTAACCCCCAAAGAAATCCTAAAAATCCCAAATTATACTTTACATAGGAAAGACGAACTCCGAACTACTCAGGGGCGGAGTACTCGTAGCAATAGGAAACAGTATCTCCGCTGAGGATGTTCGCGCGCGTGTTAGCGAGACGAGATCGTGTATAAGAAAGTTGTGGACTGTATGGTTTTTCGCACGCTGATTGTTAGGGGCTTGTCCCCTCGTAACTTTATGTCGAGAGAGATTGAACTTTAGCTATCGGAAGTCGGAATGATTCTGATTTGGAAGCCGAAGGAAAGCCCGAACGTCTTCTCGGTTTCCCTTCCTTCGGCTTCGGAAAATCGCGGGTCCAGGGTGGGGCACGAAGGGCCAGATACTCGTTGCCGTCGTGGGCGATCTCGCTGGCCCGTGTTCCTCATGTGTTCGGGAAAGTTGGTGCCATGCATCAATCCACGGTCAAGGGCTTTGTTTGTTTCTTGCTTAGAAGAAAGTGCAGCCATGTGGCCAAGGTTTTCTGGCGACACATTCTACCTAAGGGTCCTTAAAAATCAATAAATTATCCCGGACGTGCCTGTACCCAGACCGTAGATATTGTAGCATGGAAACTCTCCCGAACAGAGGACATCCCACAATTAGCATCTCCCAACATCAAATTCCTATCAATCAAAGTCAAACAAGATCACAAGAGGTGCAAAATCGCCTACTAATCTTACAAGATCCCAACAACAATGCAAATTTCTACGCGGACGAAGAAAAATCTGGCTCAAAGCTTTTTTGAGGTCCACAACAAAGCACTGAAACAATAACACTCCTCTATAGAGGAAGATATAGAACAACAATCAGCCATCATAACGCAAACTCTACGCAAGTAAATACTCTTAAATGTACATGCTCGTCAAAATAATTAAAAATCTCCCTTTCAACAAAGCCCCAGGCCGGATAAAATCATTGCAGTCAAAAGAACTAAAGAAAGTCCCGAAAAAACCAGTAATACAGATCTATTACATAGTCTGTCTCAAACTTTCTTACTTCCCAACAGCATGGAAAATAGCCAAGATAATTCCGATAATAAAACCTGGTAAGCCCCCTACAGCAGTATCAAGCTGTATCGGTCACAAACCGATAAGCCTGCTCAACATACTAAGCAAGATCTTTGAAAGAATCATACATCTACTCAATCATATTGACAACTCCAACAGCAATTCGCTCTGAGAACAAGCCACTCATGTACGCAACAATTCCAACGTGTAATAAAACACATAATTCTGGAAAATAATAAAAACAGACTAATCCAGTTAGTTTTTCTTGACCTAAAGAAAGCTTTCGATTCTATCTGACACAAGGTTCTCTTAATCAAGCTACAACAAATTCCACCCGTACTGATTGCCATAATAAACAGCAAAACAGGAAATTCTACGTCACTATCAACGAGTCCAAGTCCATAACCAAAAGCGCCACTACTAGAATCCCACAGGGCTCCATACTAGCTTTACTCTTTATTTAACATATATCTTTACTCTTCATTCTGTACATCAATAACATGCCAATCTCACCAAACACATACACAGCCATCTATACCATTTCGTTTCCTCCTCGAGCTCCATAAAAGCAACCAAATATTTACAGGAATAAGCTCCTAGACTTCTATCACAAATGGAAGCTAACAGTCAACCCATTAAAAATTCAAGCAATCCAATTTACAGCAAAGAAGCTACAGCTAACACATCAAATTACCATAGACGGATAAGATATTTCTTGCACTCCCATACTTGCCAAATATCTAGGAGTCATTCTTGACTCCAAAATGACGTAAGTTCCGACTATCACAAAAAGAACTTGCCTATCATATCTCGCTCTCAATAAATTCTACTTACTCATCGCAAAAAACAGCCAACTAAAGACATCCATCAAGATAAAACTTTACGTAATATGTGTACCACTTGTCATAACCTATAGATACCAAACGGGCAGCAGCAGTTAAAACGCATATCAACAAAGTGCAGGAAATCCAAAACAAATTCCTTCGCATAATAATGAACAAACCTCAAGGCGCGGGAACTCCATCCAAAACAGCCAAAATTCAAACAATAACCAACTTCATACTGGAAAATGGTCCCTTATAGAAATTCTCTTAATCTCACCTTATGGAAATGCAACTAGCGTAAAGAACTTCACAAATTTCTTATCGATCATAACAGATATTGTGATCATTACTGAAACTTGATTATCCTAAACTGCAACATTCTCAGAAAAGGGTACTTCCACTGCAAACAAACCAAGAGGAGGGGTATTCTTAGCTGTACACAAAGATATTGCTGCTGAAGACATTCCTCAACCTACCTCTCCTAACATAGAATACATATCAATAAAATTGAAAACTAATATTCATCATCAGTGCCGCATATGTATTTCCGAAAACTAAAATAAACCAAATCGACCATCTAATAGAACTATCGCTTCAAATGCACAAAACAGCAAGAATAAAAACGACAGAACATATTGACTGAACGGCATACG
>KQ435692.1:1362389-1373020 GCA_001276565.1 Melipona quadrifasciata | reverse complement strand
ACAAATAATTTCAGTCCATAGCATAAGCCCAATCACTATTCCGCTCCTCTTCGGCATCACAAAAACAGGAACAGAATAAGAAGAAAATACCAAAAGACTGGAAGTCAGATTTATAAACTGCAAAGAAACATCCTCACAAACATCATACAAAAAAAAAAAAGAATAATTCAGACAAAAAACAATACATGGCAGCAAAAATTAGCAAACATAAAAAATACTGACCACACGTTATGGCAAACACACCAAATTATAGAACATTCTAAAATACCCGTATTACGGGACACAATGCACAACACAATTCTTTATTCGAACGAGGAAAAATCAGAAGATCGAAATATTGAAATACACACAAATGCTTACAATACATACTCTCTCATAGAACAAGAGATAGAACACAAAGCAACACTCACTAACCCAAGAAAATTTTCTATTCTCCACTTCTAGAACAATTAAAAACATAATAAAGAAACTTCCCAACAATAAAGCTCCCGGACTCGCCATGAAATTAAAAAATCTACCAACCAATACAAAAAATATATTACAAAGTCTGTTTAAAACTTGCCCATTTCTCAACTGCTTAGAAAATGACAAAAGTCATTCCGATACTGAAACCAAGGAAGCCTGTAACACGTACTTCCAGCTATATATCAATCAGCCTTCAGATATTCTAGGCAAGAAACTTGAAAAAATCATTTACCAACACCTCCTCACTCACGTAGTTAGATAAATCTAATAATAATTCCACAACAATTTGCTTTCGACAAAATCATCCATGCATACAACAGTTACAAAATATATCATACTAGAGCGAAACAAGAAAAGAATTACATAACTCATATTATTGGATCTCCAAAAAGCATTCGATTCCGTTTGGCAATAAACATTTCTGCACTGCTCATCATCATCATCAGCTACTTTCACAGCTCTTATGTCTCTATAAATGGTACAAATTCAACAATAAAAAATGTCACAGCCGGTGTTCCACAAGGATCCATACTTAGTCCTCTCCTTTTCATTTTATACATAAATGATCTCCCTAGAACCCAAAATACGCATACTGCCATTTATGCAGATGACACTGCAATATACGTCTCCTCATAGAGCTCTGAAAAACGTCCAAATGCATTCAAAATCATTTAGACATAGTACAAGATTATTTTAAAAGCTAGAAGTTAATTGTAAATCTCAAAAAGTCATAATTTTCTCAACGAGAAAAAATATTTCATTAAAACCAATCACAATCGTAGGTCAAAATATCCTCTGGTCTTCTACTGTTAAATACTTGAGAGTCATCCTCGATTCTAAAATCACATGGGTTCCAGCAATAGACAAAAGAATCAAGCTTAGCATATCCCGCATTCCGTACATTCTATCTCTTCATATCAAGAAACAGCAAACTCAAGAATACTAAACCTCTAAACGTGTATCAGGCCTATCATCACCTATAAGCACCAAATTTGGACCGCTGTTACAAAAACGCACATTAATAAAATACAACGAATGCAAAACAAATTTCTCTGTATTATTCTCAATTTTGAGTTTAAATAATTATTTGTAGTTACACGCCATCGCAAATATACCAACCACTTAGGAATACATTCAAAACTCACTCACAACACCATATCAACCAAATCATCATAATCCACTCATCAGCAAAACTGGAAAATATGATGTTACCAACATATCCTTAAGAAGACTAGACTTCCAAAACACGCAATAACACACAGATAATCTCTCAACTTCACACATAATCAAGATTATAAACAGGCACCATAGATTTTTTTAAAATTTTTCCCTGCAATCACCAACAACACGAAACACATGTATAACATCTCGCTATCAGTAATCAATCAAAATTTTCATGTTAAATGCAGATTAGAGAAACGCTATCCCAGAAACTGCAGTAAAGAAAACTCAAGGAAAAAAAAACGTTTTAGTACGTTATTATTACGACTCGGGTTGTAGTCAGTCTTCTGCTATTACTGTTCTTCTTTCTCCTATTACTATTAGTGCTGCCACTAATATAGTTGTTAGAAATCAGGCATATAGCTAATTGTAATTTCGTGCGACGTCCGATTTACGGGAATCTAAAAATTTATAACATATACAGTCCGTTTATCGAGATCTCCGATTATATATCGGAATCGTATCAAATTGCTACACTTTACCACGCAATCGTTTCCACCTCGAATACAAACACGTGAATCGATTCATATTGCTTAAAACATCGCGCCGCACTAATTTCCTAACCTTATATTCTATGATTAAGTTATACGTATTTTCACTTCCTTTTTTTAAACGTTTAATAATATTCAATTTTTCTTTTAATTTCAGCACCTTTTTCTGTAATATTTTCATGATATAAATGAAAGACAGTTCATTTAGATAGGACACTAAAAAAGGACATTTGAGGCAACATACAGTTTAAATTTCTATATACAGTAGCTCACAAAAGTATTCAAACGCTCCCAATCTACATTGTTAACAAATAAAATGCACATGTAAGTTAAGTTTTCAAAATAAAATTGTATATAAAGTTACATAGGAGTCTCGAAAATGTATAAGTAAAATTACAAAAAAATCTGACAACACATACAGGATTTGTAAGATAGATTGATAAGAGTGTAAACATACCAATTTCGGACGTCACAAAGTAGAGTATAATCTTTCATAATTATTCTAATCATGAGCACGAAAAAGTCAGAAACTAGTAAATGTGAATGTGAGTTAATATTCAAGTTACATAATGAAAATAAATCTGATTTTAAAATTTCCAAATTATTAAATCGAAGTAAATCTACGATACATTGCATAATAAAAAAGGCAAAAACTGAAGGAAATATTATTAAGGAGCGTACAGTATGTCCAAAGAAGTCAACGCTGAGAGAGGAGAAAATGATTATATGAGAGAAATTAAGAAAAATCCAAACACATTTGCACTGAAACTTGCGACGATTGTATACAAGTATGTAGGTATATATGTATGATAGTGGTAAGGATAGAATGAGATGGAAGGACCGTATGGAAGGAGATGGAACTGGGGTAACGGAGTAAAAGAGATGAGAAAATAGGAAAAAAGTGAATGGTCGGATGCGTTTCGTCTCGAAGTCACTGCCTCATCCAGTGGGGTTAACGGCAGCGACTTCTACTCCAGACGCCTGTTATTGTAACTAAATCTGTTAGAGGCTGGTCTCTGATTGATCACCCATCCATCCCTAGTGGGGTTCCACACACTCTGCTGCTTAACGTCGAAGATCGGTAGGACATCGACGCTAGGCGCGCAGCTACTTGCGGCTTGTGCTAATCAGTGTTCGAAACTCGTAGTCGAGGAATCGTAGATCGATATATATATATATATATATAGAGAGAGAGAGAGAAGTTTGTATTGCCCGCGTTAAAACGGAATTAATTTTCATGGTGAAGAAACCGGCAGACTGATTGTGAGTGAGTAACTCGCGCGGCTCATGACGGGGAATAACTGCCTCTGATTCTAGATGATCGAGTTAGACCCTGTGCAGACGAGCAGTCTGAGGGCAGCGATACTCTGGAAAAGCAGAAACATAAAGCTCTTTTGTTTCATAAAAAAAGAGCATGAAAAAGTATCATATTTCTGTTCTTTCAAAAGAAGACGATAATTTGCCGTAAATAATAATCATAGTTCATAAGATATAAGTCTTCAAAAAAGAAAAAAATTTACAAATGTCAAGTTTATTATATTTTTGACTATTGAAAAACAATAGATATAGAACATTTAAAAAGTATTATTGCAAATAGTAAACAGTACTGCTTATGCTATTAAAAATAAATTAAAAATAATTAAATTATCTGTAAATACGTATTTTTGTACTTTTATTTTTCGCTCTCTCTGTCGTTGATATGTTTTCACAAATGTGAAAATGTTATTATTGTTATTATTATTATTTAATATTATTAATTAAATTTATGAAAATCAAACATGAATATGCATTTAGAAATTACAAAAATTTTATGTGATTTTTAAATAAACTTTGTTCGTATGAATTTGTGGAACAAATAGTTCATATAATTAAAATTCATATAATAAGAATTCACTAATTTCCTTCTCTACTAATGATTTTCCATTTATATAATAGGAATTCAGGTTCAAATAAGTAGATATATAACTAGTAAGACTTAATTTGGTTCAAATAAACAGAATTCATATAAACTAAACAAACTATAAACAAAATTCTATTGTACATTCTTTTGTCAGCATATCTTTTACAGTTATCAAAAAAATGTCATTAATCTTTTTATATGTGTAAATTTTACCTTCGTATCATTTTATCAAATTAGCATAGAATACTGAATTGTTTTCGTCAGGAATTCGTTCGTTATTCATTTTAAGGAACAAAAAATTACACAGTTATTTGAAGAAAATAGATAATAGGGAGATTTGAAGCTTAGATAATAGGGAGAATGTATGCTTAATTGACCAAGCAGAAAAGATATTAACTCACTATTATTCGCTTGTTTGTACCTATTTATTCACTTACATCTAAATTAACACTCACTTCCTTGTACAGAAATCTTATTAATTCATTTAAATTAAAAATCATTACTTCCGTATTTATGGACATATATGTTGTATGTTCATTTTCAGTTTATAACCTAAAAAATGTAGTTTATTTTTTTAAAATCTTTACAGGATTAAAATACTTTTTTTAATACACTTATTTTTTGAAAGTATAATATTTGATAAACACGGTTAAATAATTAATAAAATTAATAAAATTAGATCCAATAAAATAACTAAAGGGTAGTTGTGTTACAATTTTAGATCGTGGAAAGATGACAGAATGTTAAAGATAACTTAATAAATATAAAATAAAATAAAATAAATCTAGCTACATGAAGAACAGAATGTGTAGGCTAATTCAAAATTTTTATATTTTTGAAATAAAATAATTTTGTACGGATATATAGCTATTATTTTATACATATACATATATAGATATATGTACAGCTATATAAATGGGTGCATTATCTTGTTGAAAAATCCAATTTGTTTATGTAATGTGGTCTGCATATTTTTCTAACTATTTATTCATTAATTCAATGTATTTTTAATTGTTTATACAATACATAGAAATGAAATTTACATTTAATTTAATTTATATTTATATTTCCGTGGTAATCGATTGCTGTTCATAACATAACGTTTTCTCATCTCACTTGTTGACGGCTTAAAATGACTTCCTCCTTTCGTAAATTAAATAAATTTCAAAACTAAAATTGCCACTCATCTGGATCATCTAAATTAAATTTTTTTTCGTTATATAATTATATAATTATAAAAATATAATTTTCTTCCACTGCTTTTTCTAATCAATATTCATCTCTGCGAATTCTAAATGTTTTTCTGATTGCATATTGTTTCAATTTTTTATATTTCAAGTGTTGAGATTATTATGAAATATGTAGCATATTCTTTTTATTTCTTGTAACTCTGGCTGTTTGAGCAATTTCTCTGACAGCACTTTTGAAATTAAATATTTTTCATAAAATAGTTCGCTTTTGTTTTTCTGTTAGTGCTTGTGATCGTCCAATGTTCTTCCTTCCATAATTTTTTCGGTCTTTCAATAAATTACTCATTATTTTTTAGGCGTTCATAATTTACATAAATAATTATCAGATATAATAGTGAGTCTTAAATAGTGAAAGTCACGAATAAAAAAATTAGAAGAAAGTTAATACATATTTTTTTACGTTTTATAAAGAAAACATTAAGTAAAAACTTTGTTATCTATCAATTTTATTTTATTAATTCAAAAAAAATTTACGCTGTCAATATTGTTAATATTTGATTATGATAAACTATGATATTGATTATGATAAATTATGATACTTGCAAAACTTAATGGTAAACTTGAAAAAAAAAATAATTTTAAACATAAATAGGAGTCGCTCTAAATATTGCATTGGAATTAATTGAATAAAAATGTTTTTATTTGTTTATATACAATAAGAAATAATATATAATATAAGAAATTGTCTGATAATATTCAGGAGATACTACGATTGAGAATTTTAATTTTTAAGACACATTCTAAAAGAATAAGACATGTCATGATCATAATACATATGAACAGTAAATACATAAAAATGCAATGAACTGTCTGCGACTATAATAAACTAACTTATTGTGCGATGTAAAATTCAATTGTTTTATTTATAATGATTGTCTCGTCTCATCCCGTATCCTCATTTTGTCCTTATTCTCTCCTTTATATAGATTAGCATAATAATATAGTTATTTGCGAAAAACAATACATAGCTTATTCGTCATATTTAGGAACAAAATTACAAAATATCAACAAATGTAACAAACAATTCCGATTTTATTTACTATATTTGGTATTAATTGAAGTAGATTTTAAATTATAATTATTTATGAAATGAAAGTAATAAATACCATGAATTAGAGAGCGATTAAAAATGTATAATGTTCGCCTAGATGAAAAATTGATGCAAAGTAACTATCTTCTATTTCACCAGGATTCGTCAATATTTTTGAACTTGAATTTAATTAATTTCGTTATGTATTTAAATAATTTCGTTTGGCGTAAGAGGTGATTCAATCGTGCATCAGCTTTGCCGAAGAACTCGGTAAACGTGCTCTTTTCGCAAGAGTGACTGATTGCATGTGTATGTCATCGTAGAACATGTGAACGTCTTCGTGAAGATACGTGGTTAGATAGATGCTACTTACATAGTTAGAAAGGAGTACGAAGCTAGCTTAATGTCTTCTCAAGTGTGTCTGGCGACACCGTCATTCTTTCGAGTGTGCAGCTGCAGCCACTGTGTTGGCTGATGATGAATAGCTTTCATAAAATAATATACATATCATAAATTTTCATTAGCCCTATGATTAATTTTTATATGACTATTTCTATTCTGTCCTACACACCGTTAACATGTTTCTTCGTAAGTAATATCGTTTAAAAAAGAAGATATATCCTATCATTTTCTTCTTACAGATTATTTTATTTATTGCATAATATAATACTTAGAATAATTATAATTTGAAAAACTTGTAACCAAGTCAATGAATGATAGTAATATTTTAAATGTTTTGAATGTATAAACAAATTAAAATTATTGTATACAAAAGTTTAAAGTTATTCTAAGTATTACTTTGTTGAAAAAATTCATTGAAGCAAAGCTATATTGTTCGCGTTGAAACGAATAATAATGAACATTATGCAATAATTTAATTTTTTGTTAAAAACTGTTTAATGTCGATAAAAAATTTTAACAGAGAAGTATATATTGTACCATTTTAATACATATTTATTTAATACCAATTTTAATACATATTTACCGTTACGTATATTAACACTTAACTTAGAAAACTTAGTGAAAAAGTTTTATAATAAAAAAAGTCAAAATATCAACAAAAAATTAAGAATTCTAATATCCTAAATTGCAGAAAGTTTTTTGTCTTTAAATATAGCGGAAGCACAATTGACGACAATTAATATTTTTCCTTTCATTATTCTTCTTTTTCTTGATGTTATCATAAAATATGATGAATACTGCTCGCCCGCAAAAAAAAAGATAACATCTAAATATTGGAATTTGAATAAATCTAAAAATCATATCTATTTTATATCTATTTTATAGCTATTAAAATTTGAATTTAAAATTTTTTACGTGCAATTTTAATAAAAAATTGTACGATTTGTTATTAAAGTGTTGTGATTTTTTTAACAAGCAGTATATTATTAATATATAAAAATACAGGTTGTCCTAATATTAAAGATACAACTAAGAAAGAACTAATGCGATATAAAAAAATAAATCGAAAATAAACAATACATTTTTTTCATTTAAAGAAAAATGTTCTGTTTTCAAGAAAAATCGAATTTAAAATTTATCAACTGTACGTACTTGAATTTAGCTAATTTTGAATTGATCAGAAATAGAATAACGAACAGAAAATTATTATATTAAAATTATACCTGTAAAAATAAATCGAAAGTGTAAAATATAATTTTTTCGTATTTAAGGAAACTAAATTAAAAAATTCATGAAATACACAGTTAAATTGGCTTACAACATTATATATATATATTGAACATGTCCGATTTGTTTCATAACACGGAAATAAAATCATTTTAATTAAAGCGATGAATATTATATGTTTATAAATATGTAGACAATAATATTAATATTATTTTATATCATATTTGACTTTAAAACATTTATAAAAACTTTAAAATCAGTTATAAGGATTAATGAAACTTTAATAATATTTTCAAGGGAATGAATTATTTGTGTTTCTTGGAGATTTCATTTTTGCGACAAATAAAACATAATGGAATAAAAAATTTTGGTCTTGAAAATAATGCTCAACTAGTTTGTAATGATTATTTTTAAAAGATCTTTACTTGTTAAAGCTATGGCAAATAATTTACACATTATACGCATCATTTGGATAAAAAATAACGTGTTAAGTAAAAAACTAATGACACTAGAAGCTCTATTTTAGTGCGTCAGTATAAAAAAGTATTAAATTTTATATTTCTAAATTATTATGTGTAAATTATTAAAGCTTAAAAAATCGATGTGTATATTTTCTATATCTTTTTACAATTTTATGAGAAATTTTCTGTTGCAGATGGAGAATATATTTTCAAGAAATTCTTTCAAGAGAAACTGAAAACAGAAACTCTTTTGATTTTTAACATCTGTGACACAGGAGATACAATTACGATCAAGTTAGATAAATTTTTGTGATGTGAAGTCTGCATAGAAATCTTAAAAAATTACACATTTTCTATAAAAGATTCATGTATAAACGTAAAATCATGATTTACTCCATTACTATAATTTTAAGATTTTCATTGTTCGCGCGCGTTAGCGAGACGAGATCGTGTTTAGGAAAGTTTGTGGACTGTATATTTTTCGCACGCTGAATGATAAGGGTTTTTCCCCTAGCAACTTTATGTCGAGAGAGATTGAACTTTAGCTTTCGGAAGTCGTAATGATTCTGAATTAGAAGCCGAAGGAAAGCCCGAACGTCTCCTCGGTTCCCCTTCCTTCGGCTATGGAAAATCGCGGGTCAAGGGTGGGGCACGAAGGGCCAGATACCCGTGGCCGTCGTGGGCGATCTCGCTGGCCCGGGTTCGTCACGCGTTCGGGGAAGTTGACGCCATGCATCAATCCACGGTCAAGAGCATTGTTTGTTTCTTGCTTAGGAGAAAGTGCAGCCATGTGGCCAAGGTTTTAGAAACCAATAAATTATCCCGGACGTGTTTATACCCAGACCGTAGGTATTGTAGCATGGAAACTCTCCCGAACATACCGCCCACCTTGAACGCCTCGCGTTCGAAACTAAATACAAAAGTACATTATGGAAAGATTACAGATAATTATTATATATAGATGACGCAAAGACGAGTCGCGCGGCATACGCAAAATGTAATTCTAATATGCACACGCTTAACATGAGTTCATGAGTCCTTTAGTTCACTGCGGGTCCTCCTCCTTCGTCCACCGGTAGGATGCACTCTCCGGCCGCTGGATGCTTTACCAATCCATCGGCTGCTCCGACGGACAGGAGTCGGGCGATTCCATCCTTCCCTAGGTGAGGAGCCGTGATACGGCCGAGTTCCCGTCGCAATGGTGACAGCTGTTCGCTCTTCGGCACCACCATGCTGCCTACGCCTATGTATTTCCAAGTAGATGATCCCCGTTTGTGCTGCTGCTGCAGTTGAGGTAGATGGTCGGTCTGCCGCTGCTTCCAGGAATGTTGCTGCAGGGCTCGAAACAATTGAAGGTGACATAAGAAATTAGCTCTGACTGCAGTGTCGTCTGGGAATAGGAAAACGATGAGCAGGAGTCCGATCAGGGAATGCCTAGGAGCGAAAGGATTCAACTTGGAAGGATAGGCTAAGGTTAGGTGCAGTGGCCGAGAGTTCATGCACAATTCAACCCGCGTTGGGAGAGTATAGAATGCGTCAAACATCAGCCGCGTTTCTTCGCGCACGCACAGCAGATGTTGCTTCGTGGTTATGACGGAGTGTTCGCATATTCCTCCGAGAGGAGATGCTTGAGAGGAAATAAAGTGCGAAATGACACTTTCTATGATCGCGTGCTTGACTGTCATCGGATTGCTTGCCCTGTCAAATGTTATTTTTCCGATTTCATTTCGCGCCTCGACGGTGCTAGTGCCGTTATCGGAATAAGGGTAGCCCTCTTTGTTGCGCGCACGCAAATTACTCCCCGCGATTAGCTGGCTTGTCGCGTCGGTGGCGCTCAGATTGGAGTCCGTCGATTCCCTGATGTGCCTGTAATCGAGCACGTTCGAAACTTTGTCAAGTTGTTGATCTTCCTCCTTAAGCTTCGGTTTCATCGTCGTTCTTGTAAAATGCGTAGGAGAGATTCTTGACCGGAATCGTGGTAACGTCGTCAGTAGCGCCTACGTCAGTCTCAGGAGCTAGGTGAGAATAATCATAATCCACGTCGCCGTTCTCGCGCTTGCTGTTGCTGGTAGCGAGGCTACTGCCAGCGTCGTCGCGTTCGCGCGCTTCCTGCGAGATCATCGTCCGTTTGATGATGTTTGAGTCGATCGCGTAGCGCGCGTAGTCAATGTCCGAGAAGAGCGG
>KQ435692.1:1326143-1339198 GCA_001276565.1 Melipona quadrifasciata | reverse complement strand
ACATATTGGCAAAATATTAAATCATAAAAATTATTTGTTAGTAAAGTATTAATTCATGCGTGTATTGTTTAATATGATTTCTGATAAGTAAATATCAAGTACAGTTAAAAAAGTATAAAATATTATACAATTTATTTATTAATTTGAAACTTTAAAGCAACAATATTTCATGTACATCAATACTTATATGTCTCTGTGTCACTTCATATTATTTCACATGTACGGGGTAATTCATGTACTTGCACATCTGAAATAACTTTTAATTTATGCGTCTAATGAAAAATTGTTTAATACAAAAGTTGTATGGTTTCAAGGGAGGCGAAATATGGCGTATCAATTTTTTGTGTGTATTGACGGGTTTCGAAATTTTCAAGATCATCTTTATTTTTTTTAATTAGACCATATATTTTTTTTCATCATAAATTGAAAGAATATTAAATTCCAAGTAAAAAAGTATTAAGCTACATTGGTCCTAAACTTAATGGTTAAAAAAATATTTTACGATAATTTTTCCCGAGAATGAAAACTACATAGAGCATTAGAACTATTTGTTTGCACGCATTAATGTTTCATGGACATGATGATCAAATTATCATAAAATATTTCCCTAAGCATTAGGTTTGTGATTTAATACTTTTTTATTTGAAATTTAATTCTTTCGATTATAATGAAAAAAATATATAGTTCAATTAAAAAAATGAAGATGACCTCGGAAATTTCGAAACCCACAAAAAATTGATACGCCATATTTTGCCTCTCTTAAAGTCATACAACTGTGTATTTAAACAATTTTTTATTAGAAGTTATTTCAAATGTTATTTCAAGTTACGTGAATCACTCTTATATATGATTTTTTATATATATGTATTGTATATGTATAGTACATTCTTTGGATTTTTCAGAAAAAGTATTCTATTAAATTAAAATGTCCTTTTGATTATTTTTAAGAAACTTCTAATGTTACGATATTAGAAAATACTTATACAACACATAATAAAATGTATTTGAAAAATTATTATGCCTTCAAAAGAGCAGAAAACGAAATTAAGATAAAAGATAAGAGTATTGAAAAATAAGAGTATGTAATAGTACAAGTATAGACACGTTTACACATTTCTATACAAAACTTCACTTACATTTTTGTAACACTAACATTTCTTTCTCGCCGGATGTTATCGTTCTCCGTGAAGTCAATGTACTCTTCAAGTGTTATTCAGAAAGATATTGGTACACATCACCGTTCCGTATCAGAATTTGTAAGATAATCTGTGTACGTGTAGGCGTGTGAACGTGCGTGCGCGTGTGTATGTGTGTGCGAATAAAACGTACAAGTGAATGGTGACGCAGAAATGATTACACTTGCAGCAAATAATAGCACACGCCGCTGCGTCGCGTCCTAACCTAAAGGAAAGGTTAGCCCGAGGCTAAGCGCGAGTACGTGGCATATCCGTCTCCGTACTGAAAGACAACTGAACTATATGACCAAACAGGCAAAGTCATGCTAAATATAGCTAGAATGTCATCTGTTTAAGAAATTAACGATCTTCTTCCAAGAATTCCTGGCAAACTGATTAGTTTTAATTCAATTTAATATTTCCATCCGTACTTCAACAGATATCTAAATTAAAATTATAATCCGATATATTTATCATTTAATGATAAATATGAAAATTTTGAAAATTTTATCTTTTTCTTATCGCCTTAAACTTTGAAAATAAAAAATAACAAAAGCATACGATTTCTGATTTTTTCAATTTTAAAAAAAGATAAATAATAAAAGGAAATAGGCATTCGTTAGAAAATAATGAATTATATTGTGAATAACAACAAAATTATAAAAATCGTCCGAAGAAATTAAATGATTACATATAGATATATAATAGTTTATAAATATAATGAACAACATAATGAATAATTAATTATTTAAACATTTTTGCAATTTTTTACGAAACTTGTAAATACATAGGTACTAAATATCTTATAGTTTCTATGTAGATACAGATTTAATTCAAACTTGCCCATATAATGAATACATATGTATGTAACTATGACTGTTCGCGAGAGTTCTAGTTTTTCCGCCACCGACCCCCTCTACCTAGGTCACGGCGTAGGGAACTCTCTCGAACAAGCGTTGCGCCTAAACAAAGGATTCGACACTCGTAGCCCAAAATAAAGTGTCAAAGGCTAGGCATAACTAGTTCCTTGCCCAAATATGGACTCGTCGTGAGATATCCAGGCGAGCCTTTGTCCAATCTCGAGCCACGTGACTACCTAAGGATAGGGGACCCGAGGTGACTTATAGGCGTTCTTCGGTCCCAAGACAAGAGAAGTCTATCGGATCTCAGAAGTGAAGTGTCGCAAAGCTCATCGAGACAAGTGGTTCACAACTCAACAAAGGAAGCATTCTGAACTTCGAACGAAGAAGTGTTTTACACCTCATCGGGAAGCATTCCAGACTTCGGAAAGAGAAGTGTTTCACACCTCAACGAAAATTCGCGTTGTATTCGATGGGTCTACCAAAACTACCAGTGACATCTCCCTTAACGACGCCCAACTGGTTGGCTCGGTAGTGCAAAACGACTTATTCTCGGTACTAATAAGATTCCAACAATATCTTGTCGTATTAAGCGCGGATATCGAAAAAATGTACAGACAGGTTTTAATCACACCCGAACAGCGCCCACTTCAACGCATCGTCTGGTGGGAACACCCTTCCTTACCTCTAGAGACGTTCGAGCTCAATACTGTCACTTACGGCATGGCCGCCTCTTCTTTTCTAGCCACTCGCACCTTAAAGCAAGTTGGCATTGAAGCCCGCCATGACTTTCTTACCGCAAGTCGCGTCATCGAGAATGACTTTTACGTAGACGATTTTCTAACCGGCGCGGAAAATTTACCGACGCGTTGCAGATCAAACGAGACGTAGAAAAGATTCTTCTCGGAGCAGGCTTCTCTCTCAGAAAGTGGGCCTCCAACGAAGCCGCGTTCTACAGGCGAACACGGAAATGACAGTACCCATTGCTCCAAATACAAAAATTGGTCCTCGAACTCTCGGGCTATTATGGGCTCCTGCCACGAACACATTGAAATTTCCTTCGGACTTCCGATACGAAGCGCGTGACGAAACGCACGATTCTATCACAACTCGCGAAAATATTCGATCCTCTTAGATTGTAGCGCCCATCGTTGTGAACACGAAGCTCTTAATACAAGCTCTGTGGCGACTAAGGTTATCGTGGGACGAATCGGTGCCACAGCACGTATTCACGGAATTTCATAATTTCCGAGCTGACGTTTCAGCATTAAATCAACTATCAATACCTCGCTGGGTATTGCGATGCTTCCGAGAAAGTCCGACTCCTCTGCTCCAAATCACGCGTCCTTTTGATCCAATTAGTAGGCAAGGTACAAAGCGCCTTGAGATCACCGAGCGTCGAGGACACGCTATTGGACGGACTCCAAGATAGTGTTGGCGTGGTTGAAAGGCTCCCCCGACCGATGGAAGACTTTCGTCGCGAACCGCGTTACAGAAATCACATCTCTTTCGCGCGGCGAATGGAGGCACATCGCCTCCATGGAAAATCCTGCGGACGTAATGTCGCGAGGTTCCTCCGCAACCAATCTACAAAATTCAAAGCTCTGGTGAAGAGAACCCTCTTAGCCAATCTCACAACACCTGGCCAACCGTTCGACCGCTGCCAGTCGAAATCCCGGAGCAGCGATTGGTAAGCTGCGCCTCCGTGGAAACGAGTAACAAACCGGAGCTCGACATGCTCCAAAAATATTCGGACTACTCGCGAACATATCGCCTACCTTGAACCCCTGGCGTTCGAAACTTACTCGCGAGAGTTCCATCTTTCCGCCTCCGACCTCCTCTACATGGGTCACGGCGTGAGGAACTTTCTCGAACCAGCGTTGCGGCATATACCAAGATTTTTGTGCAGCGACTTCGTGGCCCGAACAGAAACAAAGGACTAAGCATAATTGTCTTCATGCTCAAATATGGGCATATCGTACGACACCACACGCGATCCTTTGTCACATTTCGAGCCACGTGACTACCTTAGGGTAGGGGGACCGAGATGATTTATACGTGTTCCTCAGTCCCAGGTCAAAAAGAAGCGTCTGAACCTTCGAAGAGTTAACAAGTGTCAATCTAACGAGCCTTATCAATACGCGAATCCGAATCCAGCGAGGATTCGTATAACAGCCAAGCAATCACGATTACCTCTAACAAACTAATAACGAGGACTAACGCCTCACCCATACTAACGCGTCAAAACAAAAAATACTAAATCATCCAACAAAATCTCGTCTCGCCACCGAGCGCGCTAACAAAACCAGATGCTAATTTTCCGTGGGTCCTCCTCTTTCATCCACTGGTAGAATGCACTCTCCGGCCTCCGGACGCTTTACTCATCCTCGGCTGCTCCGATGGACAGAGCCCAGGTGATGCTATCCTTGAGTACCACCATGATGCCTATACTGTGGTGCTCCAAAATAGCAGGCTTACATCTGTGACGCTGTGGTGACTAATGGAGATAGTCGGTCTGTCACCGCTTCCCTAAATGCCGCTGTAAAACTTGAAGTAATTGATAGTGACTCAAGCAATTAGCCCTGACGGCAATGGCGATATGTAGGAGCCCGAACAGAGAATGCTTTGGAGCTTAAGGATTCAACTCGGAAGCATAGGCTAAGGGCAGTGGCCGAGAGTTCATGTAAAATTCAACCCGCGCGAGGAGAGTATAGAATGTGCCGAACATTAATCGCGTTTCTCCGCGCACGCATAGCAAAAGTTGCTTCGCGGATATAACGGAGTATTCCCATAGTCCTCTGAAGTGAGGGGGTTAAGGGAAAATGGAGTGCGAAATGACACCTTCTACGACCGCGTGGTTGGATACCATCTGATTATTTGCCTTTCGAAATGTTATTTTTTCGATTTCGTTCTGCGCACTGACGGAGCTAGTGCCGTTATCGGAGTAATCGTTGTAATCTTTCTTGCGTGCATGCAAATTACTGTCCGCAATCGGCTCGCTCGTTGCGTCGGTGTTAGCGGTTAAACTGGAGTCCATCGATTCCTTGATGTACCCGTGGTCGAGCACGTTAATCTCCGAACCTAAGTCGGAGTAATCGTATTGATCATCGCTGTTTTTCGTCTTCCTTGACGGAGCGATGTTGTTGTGAGCGTACTGCTCGCTCTTCGTCCAGATTTACTCAATGGTCTGCAGCGTGGATGGGGAGTTCTCGCATTTCAATTCGCTCCAAAATTCCTTCCTTGAGGTGGAGGCGTCGATGCTTGAACTCAGATTCTCCCATTTGGAAATTGGACTGATTTGAGTCGTAGACGGAGATCTGCCTGGTGACGTACGCGGCTCTGACGAACTCCTCGTTCGTACCGTCGAAGTTTTACGATATCCGCGGAATGTGTTTCATCGCGTGCACCCCGATCGAATAATCCAACGATGCGACCGTCTTCGCACTTATGAGACTGCAGACGTACGAGCTGTCCGATGTCGTCAAGCTCTTCCTCTTCGGTGAGCTCAAATTGGAGCACGAGTGACTAGCGTTCTCCAGCGCATCCTCGTCGTTCAGGCAGTGCCTCTCCTGTTGGTTCTTGGTCGCGAACGTTCTTTTCTCTTCGGGGCTCTCATCATACAGATTCGTGTTCTCCGATGAGATCACAGTGTAGATCCCCGAATCGTTCTGTTCGGAGATGTTTCTGCTCCGACGCTCACCGTCGAGTAGCAGGCTCCACAGTGTTTTATCAGCCTGGAATTTCAGTTTCTTCGAGTCGAAGCCGGAAAACGAGTTCTGAATGTGAACCATCTCGGCGGTCACGTAGTTCACGTGCGAGGTTTGGTTCAGTAGGTGCGGCGTCTGAATAATCTCGATGCTGTCCGAGCTACCGAGTATTTCGTTGTCAGACTTATCCTGCTGCTGCTGCTTGCCGTAGTTGGCAGCGAGGAAACCACCAGCGTCGTTGTGGTCGCTTCCGAAGAGATCATCGTCAATTTGATGATGTTCGAGTCGTTCGCATGATGAGCGTCGATGTCCGGAAGAAGGGGTTCGCGCCTTGAATTCATTTTCCCATGAATCACCACATGCATGTTTGCTGGTAAGTTATCCTGCATCTGGACTCTATCAGCTGGTCGAGGTTACGGAACGAGCTGTTATAAAGGCTGCTCCGATTCTCGCCGTGGTCCAAGGTCTTGAGGAGAGCGAGGTCGTATGGTGCGTCCGGCACCGTGATTTGCTCGATCTCGCTCAGATGCAGCTCCTTCAAGTTGGAGCAATCTCGAAACGCAAGTGGGTTGAGGGTCGCGATCGCGTTTCCCCGAGAGCGTCAACCGATTCAGCACGAACGGCCCGTTGAATAGTTGCATTCCAAGCTGGTGGAGCCGGTTTTTCGACGGCTCGAGTGTGTGCAAGTTGTAGAGCGGCAGGAACGCGTTGCTGTCGATTCGATTGATTGTGTTGTTCCGAAGGTTGAGGGTTCGCAGGAAGAACACATCCCTGAACGTACGCATGTCGATGTGTGTGGGCGAGATGTACGATGAATCGAGGGCGATCAGTCGGATCAGGCGGCGGAACGTAATCTCGTCGATGCGATCGCTGCCCAGCCGAATCCCGGACAGATTCGACGCGAGCAGTTGGTTCAGCCGGGTGAATATACTCCTGTGAAGATCTCGGAGCCCGCTGTACGCTATATCTCTCTCAGTTCCCTGATACCCGGGAACAATCCCTCCGGCGACGAGTCTAACGAATTGTGGCTGGCGTTGAACATGAGTAGCGCGGTCAGTTATCGGAGTGCGTCGCCGGTTGTTTACACTATCGAATTTCGCTGTAGATGCGTCTTCTGCAGCTGCCGAAGCTCTAGCTATACGGGCTGTATACCTGCAAACGCGTAATTTCGACGCGACAAATCTAATTTTCGAATGTCGGCGCGAAACGTTAGCGATGTTATCAACGCGGTTATGGTGGTGCTCATTGTCATCGTGGAGCACCTTTTTTCGCGTGATGTTTTCCAAAGAACGGATCGCACTGTTAATGAAGCACGTGTTTCGATAATTCGTAAGCGGTTTATTCGGCGTCGGTGATCGCGATGCGCTTGTAGCCGATTACGTGCCGATTTATGTTTCGGACTTCGTTTAAACTGGTCGGCGACCAGTGAATTTGGTGAGCCGTGTGCGGTGCGGTGGGAGACGTGGAAGTCAGATCACCGGCAGTGTTCGCGATCGTCTCCGAGAAGTGACCGTCGTGTGTCCTGGAGGTAGAAGACACGGGTGGGTCGTCCCGGAAGATACTAGACTCGGAAAGTCTTCGCGTTACGCCGAGCTCCAGTATTGGCGGGGCGTTGCCACCGTGGATACTGTGCGACGAACTGGACGCGTTTCGTTGATCGTCACTGTCGTCGAGGTTCTCCGATTTCCTGGTGTGAATACCACGGAGGAAGGAGGTTGTGTCGGTGGATGTGACGATGTCTTGGGTGCCGTGTGTTACCTCAACGCCGGCTTTCGCAGTCTCGTCCTTGGTGTCCCTTTCTTCGACATCTCGGCTAGTTTCGTGAGCGTCGTTGTTAATCAGCAGCTTGCCGTTACTCATATTAGTGGGTGGATTAGTGAGTAAGTCGAGTTTAATACCGATTAAACCAGCACCGCCATCGAACGTAGGCGACAAGAGGCTTAGCTGTTGAAATCTCGTCGGTTCGATGGAGAGCACCACGACAGCACATGCTGTTGCTGTTGCCGATAATGCCGGTTCTTCAGCTCGTCGTGTTCGTCATCGTCATCGTCGTCCTCGTAGCGCTCGCGTAATAATTCCCAGGCAGCCTCGAAACTGCTGCCAGAGACTGGGAATCTTTGAAGAGCATGAGCGGGTCCCCTACCCTTAGGTAGTCACGAGGCTCGAGACTGGACAAAGGCTCGCCTGGATATCGCACGACGAGTCTATATTTGGGTAAGAAACTAGTTATGCCTAGCCTTTGTCTCTTTATTTCGGGCCACGAGTGTCGTTACGCCAAATCCTTTGTTTAGGCGCAACGCTTGTTCGAGAGAGTTCCCTACGCCGTGACCCCGCTAGAGAGGGTCGGTGACGGAAAACCTGGAATTCTCGCGAACAATGATAGTTAATTCTCACTGCAATGTTAGTGAAATATCGAAATGTTTTATAATAATAATGTTGCAATGTATTCATAAAAGATTCCTGCATTGGTCATTGTTTAGAAGTTTATCTTTAGAAGTTAACATTATTCTGTACAATTTCTTTCTAATTTAAATTTTCGGAAAATTGCCACTTTTGATTTGACTGAGATTAACAAAATTTACAAAAAAGATTTTTGTTGATTCGAAAGTTAAGAAATAAAAGTAATTTAAAAATACAGGAAAAGACTTTAATTATTCAAAAGAGAGACGACTAGATCGATTCAAAATAACCAAACACACTCGTACAATATATATTATTAAAAATATTTTTACATATATTGACATCCTATTGGTCATTTAAAAAAATGACTAGATCTTTTAGAAGTATTAACATTGGTCTACGAAAGCCCGTCAAAAATTCTACCATAAGTTTGGAATAATTCAGAAGAATAAATAAGTTGACTGTGAAACTCAAAAAAGAAAGTATATTTTAACATATGTACATATTTCTCGTCGTTAAAATCGGTGAGAAGACCAACATTCTAAATAATTTGTATAATTTTGAATATTCTACTATCCAAAAAGTAAAGTATGTCCTTTAAAAAGTATAAAATATATTTTTGTGAATTTCTCAGAAAATCTGAGACCGAATCTGTTGAAACTTATTATTTACTTGTAGGAAAAAATTATTGAGAATAATGATCTTGATAATATATTTGAAGGATAGAACTGTCAAAATAGAGGTTATGTGCTGTAAAATATCATCAAGTGGATTATTATTATACGATTTTCTTCTACAAAGTAGAGTAGTTTACTACTGGTTTAAATTGTCGATAATTATTTGTCATCGTCAGTTATGCTCATCATTTTAGCAATCTGTTTAAAAAACGACTGTAATACAGTATGATCTATTCATCAAAATGAAATGAAATTTTGAACGGAGAGAAGGAAAGAGACGATCCTGAATATAAAATTTTTATTAATTGCTGAGATATTAATAAAAAAGTTTCGCTACAAAACATTGAATTTTCCATAAATGTTACTAATATATAAAATCCGTTGGTGTTGGAATTTTGCAATATAAATACTGAAAACGAAAAAAAAATCAATATCACTATTATGTCATCAGCTATTCGATAATTAACGGTGATGATTATATACAGTGACGTCGTACGACGTTGATTAATACAGTAAAAATGGTTTGTATCGATAATATATATATTTAATATATTGTCAAAGCTTTTTATTAATATCTCAGAAACTAATACAGACCTGCCGCTAAAATATATTTCAAGTCCTCTTCTTCTTCTTGGCATCTCCTCAAAATTTTATTTCATTCTGATGAATAGGTTATACCGCATTGTATCCTAACTCAACTCCAATACAGGTTAAACTGATATTTAATTTAATTAAACCTTAGTAACATTTGTATAAGCAAAATTCAATATATTCTACCCAAAGTTTTATATTATCTCAAAAACTAATAAAGACTCGTTAAAATTTTTTATTCGGGATCCTTCACTCCTCCCTTCCACCTCTTCAAAATTTCGCTTTATTCTGATAAATAAGTTATATTATACTATAGTCCTCTTTCCTATGTCACTTTTTTTAACAATTTTCTATTTTCAAGAAAAATGAAGATTATAATACTTTTATTAAAACATTTATATTGTAAATCTAACAACTATAACAAATGACTGTTTTATTCGTAATTTTTATGATATCATAATTTTGCTTGAACAAATTTAATAAATGCAAAATTAATTATTATATCAATGGCAGAATAATTCATGATTTTTAGATAGATTTAATGTCGCATCAATAACAAAGTTATTAGGGATAGTTTAATATAATATAATATAATATTAAATCATTATTATAGTTCTAATATTTTGTCTATTAATTTGTTCTCTCTGATGAATTTCAACATGTTCTGGATTTTATCGTTATTAATTTCTTTAAAATGAAGTTCTAGTTTATGTTTCGTTGCAGGTTGCCATATTTCAATGATTAGCTCTGCTGCATGAACAAGTGTGAGCGAACAGACTGTACGTTCGCTAACCGTTGGACGATGTATTGGACTTTTTAACACCAAAAATTTACAGATTTGATTGACTACTACTCGCCAGATATTTTCGGTATAAATATCTGCAATAATGTTTTCAAATCAGCATTGTCTGTTTAATTATTACCAGTTCTTTTATCATCAAAATAAAACACTCTCGCAACTAAACGAACGGTTAGTTATATTTCAATTTTCTATTAATGTAGCTTTTCGACATTAATTTATCGAACGAACATACGAAGCAGATTCTGGTACAAAACCAGATGGCGCTGCTCAATACATATTATCATTGACTAATAAGATAGACCGAACATCCAATGCTTTTTGAGTTTCACGTTTGGAGGCCATTGACCCTCTTATTATTTTCATGTCGCATCTTCTCATATCGACACAAGCAATTATTGCACTACAGCGCTGTTAGTGATAAAAATTAAAATCGAAAAATATAGACAATGTTGCCGTTTCCTCATCGAAAATTATTTATTGAATTGAATGTGGTGGCACTATTACAAACAAACATACATATGTATGTACATACGATAATTGTAATAAATAAATCCAAATTTTCTAGACATTGTTTATGAAGCTTTATCATCGTATAGTATGATTTTCCACAAAAGTGCAGTCTTGTTTTTTAATAGAACCCTATGATTTCTTTTTCTACGACTGAATTTTTTCTACGCGCATTCTGAATAAAAAATAATTAGAGCATAATATCGAAAAGAAATTGATATTTCTATTTGAAATTCTTTTATACAGGCAATATAATGCTTTATACATATGCAAATTTTATACAGGATACGGCTTTTAAATGAAAACATATCTGCTGTATTTTTGTTTTCAAGAAAATAGTTTCAGATAAAATGGCACTTTTAAGGCGCACATTCGTTGAAAGTACAAAGAATTTTTTTCAAAGTCATTTTTACAATTTTCAATGTGAAAATGATGGAAATCTAATATTTTTTACGATATAAAGTACATCTTGATGAATAATGTTTTCACGCTTGGATTTGCATTTGTGAACATGCATGGAAGATGACTGACAAGTATCGCAACTCTTATAGTATACAATAAACTCTATATAGTAATTTTTAATGTTAATTGTTTGGTGGAGTTTAAGGTGATACTCTTTAATAAAAATTAAAAAGAAAAATACAATGCTCTTTAATAAGAATTTATATAAATAGCAATCGGGAAAAAAGAATGTTTAAATTCTTTGAAGGCTGAGAAGGAAGAAGAGGAAGAGAAAAAAGGAAGGACATGTGTTTCGTCTTCTAATAAACTCATCAGTCATCTGTAAGACTTCCTACACCCTCAGATTATTTAATTAATGATTACTAGCGAGAAATTCTTAGTATTAATAGTAAATATTTAGTTTAATGGCAAGCATAGAAGTGAATATGTATCCCTTTCCATCGTAGTACTGCGATATTCATCCCCCGCTAAGGCTGGACCCACCGACACCCAATATCCTAGCGGTGTCCACACTCTGCTTGCTTAACACATCGAGATCGCTAGGACTTCGACGCTAGGCGCACAACCACTTGCCGCTTGTATTAGCAATAGTCGGTGTTTGGAACTCATACTTGTGAAATGTAGGCCGCTACATATATATTATTGATAATTTGAATGTAATAATCCATCTTTGAGTAATGTGTTTTCAAAGGTAAACGAATGAACAACAGAGAAGCTGAGGTTGATTTTTTTGATAATTTTATGAATTCTCTTTTATATTTTTTTCAAATAAAAGTAGATTTTTTTTACATTTCAAAAGTCTAAAGATAGACTTATGTAATCAAGTATAAATAATATATCATAGATATTATATATTGACCCGGCATATTTATAATAGATCAGAAACAAAGTTTGACATCACGTTATATACACTTGTCACTATAAAAATTTGAAACAAATTAAACTAATGACTTATATCACATTTCTTCTATAAATTCCGCAGATATAATTAAATATAAAGCATTTTATGCAGATGGAAACAGATGATCAAGTTTCTAGCAACGTCCATGACTGCAATATCGATGAATGATTCAAGCAGGCAAACCTGCTTTCTCTTTTGTTATATTTACGAAATGCACTTAAGTATATTCACGACTAGCATATACTATTAACTTATATAACTTCCTTTTATATTACTACAAGTTTCTCACATTGAAACTATCATTCGACTTGAATAAGTAATTTTTCGTTCTTTGTTTGTTCGATATAATGCAAAAAAATGTGACACAGAAATAAACTGTTACGAGTTTATATCAAATTGTTCGAAATAATAAGAGAAATTAAATTTTCGATAAAACATTCTAATATCATAAATATCTTAAAATTTTCAAACTATCATATACTCATTATCGATTTTTGTTTCATTCTTAATGTAATGACACAAAATACACTTTTCTCAATTTTTGCTGCTTCATTACAATTTCTTTTAAAAGCTTTGTTTTAAGCTTCATTAAAATCAGTGATAAGTCCATCTGGGACTGACCTGAAAGGTTGAAAAAATAATATAATTTTTGTTATTTATTTAAAAAAATTGTACTATAGTATCGGAGCAACGTGATTGAAAAAAGCGTGAAATTAAGGTTTTTTAAATTTTATGAAAATAAATAAAAACATAATATTTCTTTAGTTTATCAATATTGTTTTCAGGAAAATCCAAAATTTGTGGTTCCCAAGTAATCTATTTGAACCTAAGTACTCCACATTTTTCAGGTTGCGATAGAGAGAGGGGAGGTAGGCCCCTAATCTAACAGGCTCAGATTTTAAACATTCCTAAAAACAATATTAATGGTTTATTATATAATATATTTATATCATTTAATATTGTTATTTTTTTT
>KQ435692.1:1309013-1325927 GCA_001276565.1 Melipona quadrifasciata | reverse complement strand
TTGACATGCGCTATTAATTTATTATATTATATTCATTATTATATTCATTATATTTAAGTTTTTTAAAAATTTTTATGATTTATGAATCTTTTGAATATAATTTCGAACATATCCAGAATCAACTTTTATAGTAGTAATAGTATATATGCGAGATATCATATATATCAGTTTTTGTAGCTAGTGGAATTTCAGAAATTTCAAAATCATTTCTATTTCTTTAAATGGAATTATGGCTCAACATTCTCCATAGAAAGATATTAATCTATATATATTGAAAAATTATTAATTTAGGAGATATTTCAACTTTAATTTTGCAAAATTAATCACATGAAATGGTACGAATTTATATGTAATTTGTTTATATTAAATCATGGTTATGATTTAAAATTTCAAAGTTTCAACTCTCATCCATCCCTTAATTTGTCCTTGTGTCAAATTGATGCTATGATAAATAATAAATATCTGTAATGAAAAAATAAATTGTTAAATTTTTTTTATTAACAATGAATAAATTAAATTTCTATATTCAATTGCATATAAGATCCATACAAGTCCTATTTTCACGTATAAGTCATTCGATAAGTTTAATAAGTCAATTTCATATTATGATTTTATTTCCTCTAGTTTGTCTAACGTGATAGTCATTTATTTTTAATTTGTTACAATTATATTCCAAAATTATAAATGTCTATAAATATCTTCGAAAAAATAGTGCATTAAATTATGGTATAATAGTAATAATAATTCGAATACAATACATATTATCTATCAAAGGATATTATAAATTATTAAATAAATTATTTGTTATATTTTGTTGTGAAATGTTATCTGACGACACATTTTGTTCAAAAATATCAGAAATATAAAAAATCTTATACAGAATGCTTCACGAGACAATATGTTTGGTAGGCTATTCTGAATAAAAAAGGTCATACACACCATAGATTTTGATTCACTTGTTATTCATTTAAAAAAATTTATTTATACATTTATACAATTAGACAAATAATTTTTTATTTTTCATATATTTTATATTTTTTTTTGCTCGCAAGTTAAAAGAGTGTACAAAATGATGGCTTTCCTTCCTATAGGATGCAGTAACAACTCAGAAACACGTGAAGAACTAATATAAGCAATACGCAATGTCATTAACAGCATTAGAAATAAAATTAATAGAATAAACTAGCAACGATCATTAAAAGAAACAGATCTATCTCGAACAGATCTATATTTACAGGAAGAAGGTTGTTACGTAAGAGACGGATAAGAATTGAGGATCTTGCAGCAAGAGGGATATTCTTGATAGTTCTTTAGGTAACACAATAATGATAAAAAATATATATAAAATATTATATCTATTATATTAGGTACCATATTATAACTTCATTCCTACAAATCAAACATTTTTCCGCAAAGAATAGTTAAAATTATGTATTGATTTTATGTATTGAGGAGGAATTTGTTAACACCTTGATAGCGTTTCTAAATGTCAAAGATATTTTTGATAATGTTAATAGTAACATTCTGTTATAAAATAAATTAGCCTGTTATAAAATAAAATAGCTTTATTCTTATATTGGTATTTATATTTCTATAAATTAATTTCATAGCCAGCTATCAGTCACACCATAAAAAAATAATCCAATGGAACTTAAATGAATATTATAAACACTTTGAGCAAATTATCCTCAGACAACATAACCCAACGATACTATGCCTTCAAAAACCTAATTTCAAAAACGAACACCAGCCAATCCTTAAAGGGTATTACGAAAAAACAAACCACGCGATTGGAGGAACAACCATAACGATCACAGAAACATTAAGAGCTACCGAAATTCCATTAACCACTAATCTTGAAGCAATTGCAGTGGCCGTATCTCTTCCAAACCCAATAAATATATGCAATATATACCTCCAAAATAGTCTACCTCTAGAAGAGCTAAAGCATCTTATCAACTAGACACCACCACCATACTGATAATAGGCGACATCAACTGCCACAATTTTCTTTGGGGCTCTACAAAAACCGATACCCATCGAGAAACAATAGAGAAACTTCTAGAGGATTCGAATCTCATCCTTCTCAATACAGGGAATCAAACCCACTTCACGGTAAATTCTGGAACACTCAGTGCAATAGACTTATCAATATGCAATAGCAGAATAGCACAGTATTTGGAATGGAATATCCTAGAAGAATTACAGGATAGTGACCATTTCCCAATAGTAATTGTTCGCGAGAGTTCCATGTTTCCGCTACCGATCCCCCTCTGTCTGGATCGTGGCGCGTGGGACCTTCGCGAACCAGGATTGCGTCAGCCACAAAGAGCCCGCCGTAAGTCTTTCGTGGCTAGAGGTAAGAACGAAAGCTGGATATAACTGTCCTCCTGTCCGTCGTACGACGTTCATCCTAGCCTTCGTCCAGCACGTAACCGTCCTGTAGAATTTCGTCATACGAAGTCGTCTCGAGTAAGCTACAGGTGTCGGATCAAAGTCCGAAAGAAGATTTTTTGGACCTCATCGGCGTAGCGTCAATTAAACCGCGAGCCATGTAAATACGACATCCTCCACAAAGCAATACCGAGAGTTAACGCCCCACCCATATTAGCGCGTGAATAATAAAAAATATACAGTCCACTCAACAATTAAAAATAAGATCTCATCACGCAACCGGGCGCGCTAACATTGGTCCTTTGAGCCGGATACGTATCACTGTGATTGCTACCAAGTGTAACCCTGCTCGCGATGACTACAATACGAGCACTCTTCGGTTCCGGAACTTTCGTCACTGGAGGACCCGAGATTTCGCCAAGCTACGCACGCACGAGAACGTCGGTCCACTACCCGGTCACACGACGCAGTTCAGACAATACCAAGTGCACAGCATCAGTGATCAGTGCGACAGAAGCAGAACACGGTTACGAAGCAGCCTACCAGCGGTCGAGATCATCCACGTGACGATAGCGGACAGGCCGCTATCAAACATCGCAGAGGATCGTCAAGGGGGCAGCCTCACCAAGAAGGAAGACCGCCCAACCAACGCTTGCAAGAAAGATTCTTCGCTGGTCACCGACCGCGACATACGAGGCCAAGCGATCCCGCCTTCCATCATCAGTCTACAGCGGTGAGTCGAGATTCATTTATTGTTGGACCAGCGCGAGTGACAAAATGGAACGAACCGGTAACTTCGATCTCCAGCAGCTAATAGGAGAGTGTGGCCGCGTTAAAGCAGCTCTCGACTAAAGACCTTCTATGACACGCTAGGGGAATCCGAATCCGTCGACTCCCTTCAGGAGTGCAAATCATAACTCTACCCTGCTGGAACGCTTCGAGGCGATTCAGGATCGAATAACTGCGATCGTTGCGGGCAGCGCCGACGAAGAAGCACACGAACGATGCAGGGACGAGTTCGAAAATACGTACTATCGGTTAATAGGCACGATTCGCCGCAGAATACGGATTCTGCAAGATCCAACTACCTCGGACGTCCCGCAATACTCTCAGCCGACGTCCGAGTCTCCTGTCACCACCGAAACACCTCCCTCATCAAGGTTACCCGTCATTGCACTGCTGCAATTCCACGGTTCCTTGGGGGAATGGGTTTGTTTCCGCGACAGCTTCGAGAACATGACACATTGAAACGAGTCCCTCAGTAACATCGGTCGCTTTCATTACCTGAGATCTGCGGTAAAGGGCGAAGCGGCTCGAGTCCTACAAACACTCCCAGTGTCCGACGGCAATTACGAAGCTGTCTGGGAGTTGTTGCGACAAGGCTACGAGGACCCTAACGAGCTCATCGACTACCACGTAGGCTCTCTATTTTCTCTTAATGTCATACGAAAGGAATCCTCGAACGAGCTTAGGCAATTACTCGATGATTTTAAGCCACACGGGAGCCTTAAGATCACTAGGCGAGCCGGTAGACAAATGGGACACCTTAATGATGTATATCATCGTCGAAAAAGTAGACGCGCAAACTAGGGAAGACTGGCAAAAACGCGTATCCGAGATAGACAAAAGGAAGACGCTATCCGAATTGATAACCTTCTTAGAGCAACGGTATAGTTCCTCGCTAAAACCGGTCGCACGAGCCCAGTCACCACGTTGATTTCCGGCAGATACACCGCGTCAGTCCGACAGTACAAGCCCGCCGCTGTACTTCACCCACCTGCCCGTTTTCCCACGCAAAGCACTCACTACCGCGATGCACACGCTTTAAGAAGTTACCAATACATTCCCGCTACGACATAGTCAAGGAGCTTCGGATATGCTTCAAATACCTCCGCTCGGGACATAACGCGGAGACTTGCTCGCAAAGAGCATGCCCGGTGTGTCAAGCAGACCACCACATTCTACTTCATCCGCGAGCGGTCTCGCGAACGGGAACAACCGAAAATTTAAAGGACTCGCAAATAGGGACTAACGATGACGATCACCCGCCTCTAAATGTCCACTACCGCTAACGCCACTGCGCATGAGTACGTGTTGCTTTCAACGGCCATAGTCAAGGTAACCGACAACCGCGGCCAGACCCATGAGGCCAGGGCACTCCTTGATCAAGATTCTCAAGTGAACATTATCAAGGAGAGCTTCACCAAGCGCCTCGGTCTAAAATGTCACGCAACGCGAACGACAATAATAGGCGCAATCGATCCAAGGGACACCATCAGGGGGAGGGTGCAGGTGCGAATAGCTTCGCGATGTACCAATTACAAATGCGAGCTGCCGTGCCTGGTCATGCGCAAATTAACCGCCGACATTCCGAGCTTCAAGCTCCCCTCCGCCGCGCTCCCCATTCCAACACGTTTAGTTCTTGCTGACCCACAATACTACGTTCCGCGAGACGTAGACATAATTATAGGCAACGGTTATCTTTGCGACTTAACGTACGTGGGCCAGCACAGACTAGGCGCGAAAATGCCCGTATTAACAAAGACGAGGCTAGGATGAGTTCTCGGAAGTTGTATCCGTGCGCAAAGTACCGCGCAGATCTCCTCCTGCAACACCGTCACGGACGAGAACCTCGATTGACAATTGGCGGGAACTTGAATCGGTTCCGGTTAGTAATGAAGCAACGCAACATCCGTGCGAGGATCACTTTAAACGAACGGCCGTGCAGACTCCCTCCGGCCGATGGACAGCGTTGCCATCCCGTTCAACGACAAACATTCGGAGCTCGGTGATTCCAAAACCGCAACTCTAAGGCGATTCTTCAACTTGAAGAAAAAACTCCTACGATCGCCTGAATTACGGCGCGAATACATCGAGTTTATGCGCGATTATCAAAATCTTGGCCATATGTCTAAGATATCGCACGACATTATTCGCGACCGCTCATACTACTTACCGCATCACGCCGTGATAAAACAGAGCAGTACCACGACGAAAATTCGCGTTGTATTCGATGGGTCTACCAAAAGTACCAGTGGCATCTCTCTAAACGACGTCCAACTGGTTGGCCCGGTAGTGCAAAACGACTTGTTCTCGGTACTAATAAGATTCCGACAATATCCCGTCGTCTTAAGCGCGGATATCGAGAAAATGTACAGACAGGTTTTGATCGCACCCGAGCAGCGCCCGTTTCAACGCATCGTCTGGCGGGAACACCCCTTCTTGCCGCTAGAAACATTCGAGCTTAACACCGTCACTTACGGCATGGCCGCCTCTTCGATTTTAGCCACTCGCACCTTAAGGCAAATCGACATTGAAGCACGCCATGATTTTCCAATCGCGAGTCGCGTCATCGAGAATGACTTCTACGTCGACGATCTTTTAACCGGCGCGGAAAATATTACCGATGCATTACAAATAAACCGAGATTCTTCTCGGAGCAGGCTTCTCCCTTAGAAAATGGGCATCCAATGAAGCTACGATTTTACGCACGCGAACAGAAATGACAGTACCCATTACTCCGAACACGGAGATGGGTCCTCGAACTCTCGGCATATTATGAGTTCCCACCGCGGATACTTTGAAATTCCCTTCGGACACTTCCGATGCGAAACACGTGACAAAACGCGCGATTCTATCGCAACTCGCGAGAATTTTCGACCCTCTCGGATTAATAGCACCCATAGTCGTAAACGCGAAGCTCTTAATGCAAACTCTGTGGCGACTAGGGTTAGCGTGGGATGAATCGGTGCCACAATACGTCTACACGGAATTTCATAGTTTCCGCGTGCTGACGTTTCAACGTTACATCAAATTTCGATACCCCGCTGAGTTTCAACGCGAGTCGACGCGAAAGTAGAAATTCACGTGTTCTGCGACGCTTTCGAAAGGGCATACGGCGCCTGCGTATACCTGCGGACCTCCGATCATTTTGGAGTAACTCACGTCCGACTCCTCTGCTCCAAGTCACGCGTCGTCCCTCTCAAAAGGATCAGTATACCCCGCCTTGAATTATGCGGGGCGCTTCTTTTGATCTAGTTAATAGACGAGGTGAGAAGCGCTTTAAGATTATCGAGCATTGACGAGACATATTGGACCGACTCCACAATAATGTTAGCGTGGTTAAAAGGTTCCCCGGACCGTTGGAAGACCTTCGTCGCGAACCGCGTTACAAAAATCACGTCTCTTTCGAGCAGCGAATGGAGGCACGTCGCCACCGCGGATAACCCTGCGGACCTATTATCGCGAGGCTCCTCCGCGGTTACCCTACAAGATTCAAGTCTCTGGTGGAAGGGACCGTCTTGGCTTGGCCAATCTCACGACACCTGGCCAGCCGCTCGACCGCTGCCAGACGAAATTTCGGAGCAGCGACTTAGTAAGCTGCACCGCCACGGAAACAAAAAACGAATCGGAGCTCGACATGCTTCAGCGATATTCGAACTACTCTCGGTTAACCCGCGTAATTGCGTACTGCCATAAATTCATAAAGGCTTTGAGGCAACGCATTAACCGCTCGAACGCACATCAAAATTAGATCCTCGAAATAACGCTGACCGGTACAGACCAAAGTCTAACGATGCAGGATTTAAACTCGGCTGAGGTCGCGATCATTAAGATCGTTCAAAAATACGTGTTCAAGCGTGAAATTGAAGAATTAAAGGAAGGCAAACTCGACCGCACCAGCGCACTACTTCCACTCCATCCCCTCCTAGACGATGAGGGACTACTCCGAGTCGATGGCAGGCTCGCGTTCGCGGATCTGGCTTATGATCAACGTCACCCTGTCATTCTTCCTAAAGATAATTACGTAACGAAACTAATTATAAAACGAGAGCACGTTCGCATGCTGCATGCGGAGCCCGAATCAGTGCTAGCCGCCATTCGCAGGAAGTACTGGCCTCTCTCGGCCAGAACCCTAATAAAAGGAGTAATTCGGAAGTGCATGCGTTGCTATTGCGTGGCTCCAAAGGGTGCCAGCCACATAATGGGACAACTGTCGAAGGCGAAAGTAAACATTCAAAGTCCCTTCTTTTCCGCCGGGGTTGACTATGCCGGACCGTTCTACGTCAAGAATCGAACACGCTCCAAAACCGCGACCAAAGCGTACATCTGCTTGTTCGTATGCCTCACTACCAAGGCCGTATACCTCGAATTAGCCGCGGATCTTACAACCGCAGCGTTCTTGAGATGCTTCCAGCGTTTTCTCGCGCGTAGAGGAGTATGCAAGCAAATCTACTCCGATAACGGTACTAATTTTGTCGGTGCGCGAAACGAAATGAAAAGGCTTAAGGCCTTTCTCAAAACAAATCCCCGGACAATAACAAACCTAGCGGTCATAGAAGGTATCAATTGGCGTTTCATTCCCCCACACGCTCCTCATTTTGGAGGACTATGGGAGCGCTCCATTAGGTCCGCGAAACAACATCTGCTACGGATAATCGGAGAAACCCGATTGACATTTGACGAACTTTACACTATTCTCGCGCAGGTCGAGGCGTGTATGAACTCTCGCCCACTGCACCCCATCTCATCCGAGCCTTCCGATCTCAATCTGCTCATTCCTGGGCAGCCCCTTCCTTATTGGGCGCCCCCTTACCGCTCTGCCATATCCTGACGTCACGGACATCACTATTAATCGCTTGAACCGCTTCCAACTACTTCAGGCAATTCAACAACGTTTTTGGAAGCGATGGCAGGCCGACTATCTCCACCAGCTCCAGCAGCTACACAAATGGAAAACTCCCACATCGGAGCATCTCGACATAGGCACCATGGTAGTGCTCCGAGACGAGAACCTACCCCCGCTTCGCTGGAAGCTCGGCCGAGTCACGGCTCTCCACCCAGGCAAAGACGGTATCGTCAGGGTTCTCTCCGTCAAAACCACTGACGGAGTGGTAAAACGCTCCACGACCAAGGTCTGCGTCCTGCCACTGGATCAAGAAGGAATCACACCACCTACCTAGAGACACTTAGTTTCGAACGCCAGCCGTTCAAGGTGGGCGGTATGTTTGGGAGAGTTCCATTTTTCCGCCACCGACCTCCCTCTACCTGGGTCGTGGCGCGTGGAATTTCCGCGAAGCAGGATTGCGTCACCCACAACGGCATGTTCGCGAGAGTTCCATTTTTCCGCCACCGACCCCTCCACCTAGGTCTTGGGACGTGGAATCTTCGCGAAGCAGGATTGCGTCAGCCACAAAGGGACCGCCGTAACGTCTTTCGTACCTGGAGGTAAAAAACGACGGCTGGATATAACGTCCTCCTGACCATATATGGGCATGTCACACGACGTACACCCCAGCCTTCGTCCAGCCACGTGACCGTCCTATAGTAGGGGTACCGACACCATATATACGCCTCCCCCGGACCCGGAAAGGAATTCGTTAAGCGACATCGCCCTGAGTCTTCTTACGCAATCGGCAGAATCAACAAGTGTCGGGTCAAGTTCCGGAAGAAGTCCTTTAGGTCCCATCGGCTTAACGCGATTTCAACCGCGTACCCTATAAACACGACATCCTCTACCAAGCGATACCGAAGGCTAAAGCCCCACCCATTCTAACGCGTGAACAATAAAAATCATACAGTCCACTAAACAATTAATCCATCACGATCTCGTCAGGTATCGGGGCACGCTAACAACCGATATGATTAAAAATTTTCCAATGTCTGGAAAAATTATCTGCCCAAGGTATACTGTATATGGATATCCATAAAATCTTCCTTAATAACCGGAGAAACTCAAGTCTGACAAAAATTAATTTAAATCGACCCACTTTATATTAAAATTAATAAATTTTTTAATTTGATTCCTAAAACTCCTGCCATAAAATGTCAATACGAAAACATAGTACCTTGCGTCTTAAAAATATTTGCAATTAATTTAAATCTAGTGAAGTACTTACAGAAAGGACAAATTGAACTATGAGCACAAAACCAAATTGATGGAGCGTAACCAAAAATTAACCACCATCATAAAATTTATACAAATATCTCGAAACCGAACGAAGGGAAATAGGATATGCCAATATCATACAAGATAAAATAATCAAAAAACGTCTCCTCCCTCAAAAGATTATTTTCTCAGCAGAAATATACGCAATTTACAATGCCTTAAAGTGTATTTAAACGAACGTCTATACGAACAATATAATTTATATAGATTTTAAGAGTGTGACCAAAGCCTTATTAAATAGAATAAAAAAGAACAAAAATGACATCATTTCTCAAGAAAAAACATTTCTAACTTACACTGGACTTACCAACTTGAATAAAAATGTTATAATAGCCTCTGATCAAGGAGGAAATAAAATAGCAGGTTTTAATGCTAAGAAAACATAAATCCTACCACTAAGCGAGTCATAGACTCCTATTCTATAACTAATGTAAAAACCACCGTTAAGGAAGAATGAAACTGTGGCTCAATCATCAAATCAATTTCTTCAAGGAAATTCCTTTTAATGGATTAATAAGAAAAGAAAGAATTAAAGGCCTATGACTATTAAATAACCTATGAATATCTGATCACAATTAATATCAATCACTTTCTTCTGCAACAGATGTCAAAAATCTGTCACAGCTCAACATATTCGACATGAGTGCACAAACTTTGAATGGCAGAAAAGAATCTATAGGATTTCTTATCCTAGGATATTCTATAGGATTCTGAAGCAATTTGAGACATAATGAAGGAACATTTGTTTGTGTTGCCATAGGTTCCCGCATGTTTTCTACTTTTCTTTTATCTTTACTGCTTAGGACATAAAAAGACAACAAACGGCAACATTTGTCACTGGCAACAGAAGTACGAACAACATACGACGATTATTTCGAGATACATGAAATATGAAACAAAAGTTTCTGGTTATTGTTCTAGTAAGGAGCAAAAGAGGATAATCTTGAAGAACTTGAAGCCGGAAATTTAGCATTTCCAGCAAAAAAAAGAATGACAAACCATCCACGAGTCATACACCATCGAATAAAAGCTACACTCTCGCAGTCGACGGGGATGATAAAATTCGAGGAATAAGATTAAAAACAGAGAAGATTTATCATGAGCGCTATATGACGATTCTATACATAAAATCATATCGTATATTGTCCAGAATTTACTCTGGTAAAGTCTCAAAGTTACAAACGCTGCTGATCCGTTTCCTATACACGGCAGCAATCTAGAAGAGCAAATTATAGTGCTCCGACAAGAGGCCATCCTTAAACGTTGCCACATAGAAAGTGAAAATTTCTCCGGAACCATCAACGGAATCAGTAAATGCCGCACGTATAGGAATTAAATCTAAAGCAGCAGCAACTGTCATTTACATGCTCAAAAACGGTAGGTCAAATATAATAAAATAAAAATCATCTCAAAAGACACTTTTTTGAAACAAGTGAAAAATCCAAGCAAATGATTCAGTAACTAAACTCTGAGAGAGAACAAACTGTAAATAAACTTGCAGAAAATTTAAGGTAGCAGAATTTTGGTTAAAATGGTTAGCAAGAGTAATACAAAGTCTCTGCTGACCAACAAAAAATTGTAAAAGTTGCGGAGTTAACGGTTGAAGTGCCGGTCAAAAAGAACCCGAGGTTGATTATTTTGACGTACCAAACTTGGACAGTGATGCATCAATTCTTCGTATCATTGTCCAAAAAGGTGAAGAGAAGGACAGAGAAAAGTTCCAGCAACAAATGAGAACAGCTACAATTCAAGACTGCTACTTGATACAATACAGTTCTAGATCGACAGAGGTAAGGGACATCCTAATATTGAAATACAGGATATACGTTGGATGGAACTGTTGCAGAATACAGGAACTGCATCAAAATGTGTTTTTTACTTATTTCTGCGCGTAAAATATGCTCATGTTGATTATTCCCGCCTGTCTAGTATGATAGATTTTCTCGAAAACAGAGGCTTCAATGAAAAAAATGTTATTTCTTCTTCTCGACACATTTTTACATATAAAATCAGTTGGTTGACCATGAGTCGCGGAATATCTTGAGTATATCAAATACACCTTTGGATAAACATGACACGTCTAATATTAATAACTATTGCAAGCTGCAATAAACCACTGGACTGAATATCCGGTAACAACCACTAGTGATCATCTAATTACATTTCGTATCAATACCAAACGAGCCCAGACGAGCATTAGTTAGAGCATTCGTTAGAGCGTGAGATATAACATCAAATACGTTAATTAGGAGAAATTCTCTAAAAAACTTTAAATCACTTGCATACAATGTTATTCCTCCTGTCTCAGACATCAAGTGTGGTTATTTCCAAAAAATCACATTTTTGGCAAGTCGGCTCCATAGTGCCATAAGAGAAATCTCAAAAATCTCACAAATATCAACAGATAAAGCTCAAGATGCTCACCGAATAAAAGTTGCAGGGACCGTAAAATAACTCGTAATCACAGGAAACATTATGGAATAGATATAGATCAGAAATCAGGAAATAAATGATCTTCTTTATAAAAGAAATTCATATTTAAAGTTTCAAATAAGTTTCAAATACTAGTAACTTAATATTTGTCAAATTAATTTATTATTCAGTATAATAGAAAATTGTATACAAAGTGTTCCAGTATTTGACTTGTGTGACAAACACATTAAACGGAGTAGACCCAACGACGCTGTGCTTGGATTTAACTAATTCTGAACAGGAATAAATAATGAACTTGGAAATTATTCTAACTGTGGAAATAAGTCAAAAGTATATGAATACAATTTTTTGTTTGCTTCATTTTCGAGAAGACATAATTTAAAACTTTATCAAGTATTAAATCAATTTTTGTTTTTTGAAAATGAATTTTTAAACGGAAAAAATTTTATTTCATATTTTTTATTCATTTTCGCATTAGAATAAGCTCTTATCGATTCATTACTCCTGTGCAATCCAGAATTAGCAAAATTCAACTATACCTGATAAATTTCGAAACTTGATTTTCTCAAAGATAATGAAAAAATTTTATTCCTTATTTTTTATAAAAAAGAACCACTCTGTCATATCTTCAATATTGGGACACCGTATAACATTTAATTTTTATTTCTTGTAAACAATCACATAAATAATTATTCCTCGTAAATTTATATTTAACCTCAAAAATTTGACGACCAGAGAAATTAAATTAAAATAATTAATGATACAGTTCAGAACTATATTTTTATCTTTAGGTAATCAATGAGACTTTTACATTATTTCACTTAAGCGATCGCATCATCATTTATTTATAAAATTCTCGAAAACGAAACATTCACCCGCGAGCAAAAATTTCTAAGAATCCAGACAGAATAAAAATAAAATTTGTTCAATCACATAGAATTTTGCAAATTTGTTTAATAGCACACTTTCTGATTTCGAAGGTACTATATCTCCGGTCGAATAATTCGTCGAAATAAACATTAGTCCGAAAACGAATGACTGAAATAAGCTGCATTCATAGGAAACGCAATGAAAAAAAGGTACATGCTTACGTGGCTCATGAACACACACGATCGCGTTTAATCGTAAGTTTAAAAGTAGTTATATTATACTTGTTCGCCAAACGTTTGGATGTCTATAGAGAACGGCGGCGGCGGTATTGCCACAGTCGAACTGTCTTATCCATTTTCGCATAAGGTTAACGACCGACGAGTTTTACGAAACCTCACGACTTGCAATGAGTACGAATGTCCGCTGGAACTCGTACGGACACGTAATTCGTGTAATTTGAAATGGTGAAGGCATAGTTTGCTGCGCCGCATGACGTCGCGTCGTATCGTATTGCGCGGTTCAAACTGTAGAAAGACGCGAGCATAGCTAGGAATAGCATAGATCGGAGCAAAAGCTCGGAAATTACACCGCAACTCGGTTACAGAAATTAATCGGGTCGCATCGCTTTCGGTTACGCCATTACAAATTACTCTTTGAAAAATGTATATAACATACAAACAAGGAAGGACTATAATCTATATATATACTTTTCTACCGAAAGGCTAAATCAAATCGTAAAAATTAATGTACCTAAAAATTGTACAGTAATTAACCTGTTAGTTAGAATAAAACTTCTGTTGCATTAATGATAATTTAATTAATTCAGATAAAACATTATAGAACAAATCTATACGTACGATAAATATGTAATTTTACATTTATTTATTTTACAATGTTTGGTAATATGCTCAACTGAGTAAGAGATGTTTCATAAAAAAATAAGTGACAAATATAAAATAAAATTTTGTATGTGTGGTTTTTCAGAAAAACAATTTTGAAAATTTACTTAGTATACACGTATTTACTGTAAATTTTGACTTAAAGAATTTTTATATGTGGAATTTTATTAAAGAATTTTTAAGAATAAACAGTAGATTTAAACAGAATTTAAAAAATGGAAAAAACCTGTAAGGAATGCACAATAATTTAATTCAAAGATCATAACTCTGTATGAAATATCATGATCAACATTTTCAGCATTATAAATATATAATATATCATATATATTAATATATAAATATATAATACATCATAAGTTGGATTTTAAAAAATTACACTGGATTTCTATCTTTGTTTATAAAATAATTTGAATTAAATACAATAAAAGAATTTCAATCGATGGACAGTATAATAATAGCAATAATAAGAAGCATAATGACTTCGATTATGTTTGTAAATACAAATATAAGCAGAAATGAGAGTATGTAATTTCAAACATATAGTTATATACACGTTTGGGTCGATCATCAAAAATCTCAAAAATGACGTTCTATATTAACAGTTTATTCTTTCTATTTCTGATTTATTTTTTCATGAATATCACCTAAATTATAACATACCGAACTATTATTATATATTTGAAAAACCGTTTAACTTTCATCACTGCTGGGCATTTAGTAGTTGAAATTATTAGACTGATGCCTATACTCAGAAATTCTTGTTTGATAAGTGTTGAAACCACTCATATATTGCACGACGTAATTGAGTTAGAAATCATTTGAATGCTGAAGTATTATATAAATACGTTTAAACAATGTAAATAACCATAACTACCGCAAAAGTTACTTTATTTAAGAAAGAAAATAACAATAATTATTTATTATGAACATTACAGTGTTATGAAACTGATAAACTTCATGTAGGTAAGAAAACGAGTAAATGTCTATACTAGTATAATTAGTAACAAGCAGTAAAAGATTGAAAATATACTCATGGACATTTGGTATACATGATATTATATACATTTGATAATATACACGTGGCAAGATCGAGCAATAAAGGACTTGTCTAGTAATTGTAAAAGATTCGTGCAAAAAAATTTCAAGCATCAGTTGAATAAAGAAATGTTTTAAAAAATGTATTATTGTTACTTTATTATTAACCAGCCAGCCATTCAATATTTCACTATACAGGGTATAACTATCTGTTCAGAAGAGTTTCCCCCAACCATGTGGCCTGTGTCGCCACTAAACCTCTGGCTGAGCTTTGTTCTACAGCAGACAAGGCCCTCGACCGTGAATTGAAGCATGGAATCAACATTCCCGAACACGTGCGAAACATGGATCCACAAGATCATCCAAAACGGCAACGGGCATCCGCCCTTTGTGCCCTACCTTGGGCCCGCGATTTCCTGAAGCCGAAGAAAAGGGAACCGAGAGAGCACCCGTGCTTTCCTTCGGCTTGCAAGTTAGAATTGGATCGACTTCCAAGCAACACAGGTCATCTCTCGTGACATTAGAATCGAAATCACACGCGCGCGAAAATACGTACAGTCCACTAATAATAATAAAGATCTCGCATCGCTATACACGCGCGCGCGAACATTGGTCCTTCGAGCCGGATAATCGCGAACCGAATCGGATGCCACGAGGTGCAGCCGATTAGTGATCAGTACTACACAAGCGGTCATCGGGTTCAATAGCAGCCTAGTGGACGAGATCAGCCACGAGGAAATGATCGCGGACAGGCCACAATCGAACGTCGCAGACAACCATCGCCGGGGCAGCCACTCCAGGAAGAACGACTGCTCAATCAAGGCTTGGAGTCGAGGATTCTCCGCTGATCATAAACCACAAAGTACAAAGCCAAGCGTTCCCGTCACCCTTCCACCCCCATTTCTACCTTCCTACGGTGAGTCGAGTTTCGTTCATTGTTTGACTTGCGCGGGAGAGGAAAAATGGAACAGACCGGTAGTTCTGATCTCCAGCAGCTAGATAGGAGAGCGCGGCTGCGTTAAAGCGGCACTAACGCGATTAAAAACCTTCTATGACACGCGAGGAGAAACCGAACCGATCGACTCCCTTCAGGAGCGACTCGACCATAACCGTGCCCTGCTTCGATTCGAAGCGATTCAGGACCGCATAATTAAAAATAATCAAATCATTGCGAGCACCGCTGACGAAGAAGCTCATGAACGGTGCAGGAACGAGTTTGAAGACACGTATTACCGGTTGATAAGCGCGATTCGTCACTGAATACGAAGCTCGCAAAGTTCAGCAACTTCGAGCAGCGCGCAATATCTACTACCAAATCAGGTTACCTGTTATCGCGCTACCCCAATTTCACGGTTCCTTGGGGGAGTATGTCTACTTTCGTGACAGCTTCGAGTCCCTGATAAACCGGAACGAGTCTCTAAGCAACATTGATCGCTTCTATTATCTAAAATCAGCAGTAAAGGGCGAGCCCGCTCGTACTCTTAAGACGCTCCCAGTATCCGACAGCAATTACGATGCCTGGGAATTGCTACGCAAGTGCTACGTGCGCTATTCGCTCTCAAAACCACAAGGAATCGACGGATGAGTTGAGGAAATTAGTCGACGATTTCAGCAATTACATTCGAGTCTTGAAATCATTAGACGAAGCGGTGAACAAATAAGACACTCTGCTGATTCTCATCGTGGTCGGAAAATTAAATACGCAGACCAAAGAAGAACCCTGGAAGAAAATTTAACATGCCTGTACCTGGCATGAAGCCCTACCAGACATGGCCCTCACGGGCGTGGGACCGGGAATACGCCCGGTCAACGCGCTCTCGCAAGAACGAGAGCTACCAATTAGCCCCAGAGTGTAAGCTCACGGGGCCAACCTTGGGTCGGCTGGGACTTTTCTAACATCCCTACCGGCTATGCTGGCCGGCCAGCGAGCTGATTAAGTGCAGCTAACCCACCGAGGCGATGAACGCGCTCTAGCCCGCGACGTGGGCTCTACCACTGCGCCCGAGAGTCCAACCCAGGATGCATACCCTGGCTATTGGACGTTTCAACACTCCGTCGGTTGTTCTGATGTATAGGACCCTGGCGATGCCATCCTTCCCTAGGTGTAAAGCCGTGATTCGGCCGAGCTTCCATCGCAGTGGTGGCAAATTTTCTTCCTTCAGCACCACCATGGTGGCTATGCCAAAGTGGTCCGAAGTGGACAACCTCCATTTGTGCCACTGCTGCAGTTGATGGAGATAATCTGCCTGTCACCGCTTCCAGAAGTGCTGCTGCATAGCTTGACGCAGTTGAAGACGACTCAAGTGATTAGTTTTTGACGTCAGTGACGTCAGG
>KQ435692.1:1288652-1308543 GCA_001276565.1 Melipona quadrifasciata | reverse complement strand
ATGCTGTCCGCGCTACCGAGTATCTCGTGGTCAGACGTGATACACTCATTCTGCTGCTGCTGCTGCTTGCCGTTGCTGACCGCGAGGATACCACCAGCATCGTCGTGGTCGCGCGCTTCCTGAGAGATCATCGTCCGTTTGATGATCGAGTTGATCGCGTTGTGCGCGTCGTCGATGTCCAGAAGGAGCGATTCACTCTTTAAATTCATTTTCTCAAGAATCACCACGTGCACGTTTTTTCCGGTAAGTCATCCTGGATCTGGACCCGATTAGTTGGTCGAGGTTGCGGAACGAGCCGTTGTAAAGGTTGCTGCTCCGATTCTCGCCGTGGTCCAAGGTCTTGAGGAGAGCGATCCGGCACCGTGGTCAGCTCGTTCCTGCTCAAATCTAGCTCCTTCAGGTTAAAACAGTCGCGAAACGCGAGCGGGTCGACGCTCGCGATCGCGTTCCCCGAGAACGTCAGCCGATTCAGCCCGTTGAACAGTTGCGCTCCCTTCTGAAGCCGTTTCTCCGACGGCTCGAGCGTGTGCAGGTTGTAGAGAGGCAACGCGTTGCTCTCTATCCGCTCGATCGTGTTGTTCTGGAGGTCGAGGATCTGCACGTCCTTAAACGTACGCACGTCGATGCGCGTGAACGCGTTGTACGAGAGATCGAGGGCGGTCAGCCGGATCAAGCCGAAGAAAGTCGTCTCGTTGTCGCAGTCGCTGCCCAAACGATTCCCGGCTAGATTCAACACCAGCAGCTGGTCCAGCTGGGTGAATATACCTTTCTGCAGGCGGAGTCCGCTATGCCAAGTGTATTTCTCACAGCTCCCTCAGACTCGCGAACAGTCCCTCCGGCAACGAGTCCAACGAGTTGTAGTTGGCGTCGAACATACGCAGCGCGGTCAGCCCTTGGAGCGCGTCGTCGGCCGTTTACACAATCGAGTTTCACTGCAGGTGCAGCTTCTGCAGCTGACGAAGCCCCAACGACAGGCTGTTTTCCTGCAAACGCATAATTTCGACGCGAGACAGATCTAGAATTTGAATGTCGGCGCGACACGTTATCGTTATTATCATCGCGATTACGGTGGTGCTCGTTGTCATCGTAGAGCACCTCTTCTCGCGTGAAGTGTTCCAAACATCGGATCGCACTGTTGATGAAACATGTGTTTCCGATAATTCGTAAGCCGTTTAATCCACATTGCTGATCGCGATGCGTTTGTAGCCGATTACGTGCCGATTTATTTGTCCGACTTCCTTCAAACTAGTCGGCGACACCGCGGTGGAGATTTTGGTGGGCGGTACAGTGGGAAACGAGGAAGACAGATCACTGGCAGTGTTCGCGGTCTTCCCCGAGAAGTGATCATCCGGTCTCCTGGAGATAGAAGGCACAGATGAGTCGTCTCCGTAGGTACTGGACGGTCTTTGCGCTACGCCGTTCTCCAGTATTGGCGGGGTGCTGCCGCCAATGAGACCGGTCTGATCGATACCCTGCGACGAACCGGACGCGTTTCGTTGATCATCACCGTCGTCGAGGCTCTCCGGATCCCTGGTGCGGCCACCACGGAGGAAGGCGGTTGCATCGATGGACGTGACAGTGTCGTAGATGCCGTGTATTATCTCAACACCGGCCTTCGCAGTCTCGTCCTCGATCTCGACTTCCTCTTCCTTTTCTTCGACATCTCTTGTGAGCGTCGTTGTTGATTATCAGCTCGCCGTTACTCGGATTAGTGGATAGGTTAGGTCAAATTTAACACCGATCAAATCAGCACCGCCACCGAGCGTAGGCGACAAGAGATTACGCTTGGCTGGTGAAACCTCGTCGGTTAGATGGACAGCACCGCGTTGCTGTTGCTGTTGCCGATGATGCCGGTTGTTCAGCTTGTTGTCTTCGTCATCGTCATCGTCGTCTGCGTAGCACCCGCATAGTAATTCCTAAGCACCCTTAAAACTACCGCCGGAGACTGAGAACCTCTTGAGAGTATAAGCGGGTACGCCTTTTACCGCAGATATTAGGTAATGGAAGTGATCAAGGTTGCTTAAGGACTCGTTCCGAGTTATCAGGGACTCGGAACTGTCGCGAAAGTGGCCCCATTCCCCTTGGTAACCGTGAAAATGGAGTAAAGGCGTTACGGATGTAGCTGGAGACGTGGATGTGAATTGTAGGTATCGTGCGAAGTTACTGAAGTTTGTAAGCTCTCTATTCGGACCTGAATCGCGCCTAACAAGCGATAGTACATGTCTTCGAACTCATCCCTGCTCCGTTCATGAGCTTCTACGTCAGCGGAACTCGCAACGGCCGCGATTATGCGGTCATGAATCGCCTCGTATCGTTGTAGCAGGACAAGATTCTGGTTGAGCCTCAGCCGAAGGGAGTCGACGGGTTCGGATTCTCCTCGCGTGTCATAGAAGGTTTTTAATCACGTTAGAGCCGCCTTGACGCGGCCGCGCTCTTCTATTAGCTGTTGGAGATCGAAACTACCGGTCCGTTCCATTCTTTCTCTCCCGCGCAAGTCAAACAATGAATGAAACTCGACTCACCGTAAGAAGGTAGCAATGGAAGACGGAAACGCTTGGCCTTGTACTCTGTGGTTTGTGACCAGCGGAGAATCTTCGATTCAGCAGTCGTCCAAGCCTTGATTCAACTGTCGTCCTTCCTGGCGTGGCTGCCCCGGCGATGTTTCTCTGCGACGTACGATCGTGGCCAGTCCGCGAACGTCTCGTGGCTGACCTCATCCGCTAGTAACGGCTGCTACGGAACCCGTGGTCTGCTTCTGTAGCACTGATCACTAATCGGGTGCACTTCGTAGCTTCCGAGTCGATTCGCGTAATCCGGTTCGGAGAACCAATGTTCGCGCACGTGTGTAGCGTGGCGAAATCTTGGTCAATGAATATGTGGACTGTATGTTGATGTGTGGACTGTATGTTTTAATCGCGCGCTGAGATATGGGTGAGGTTGTCCCCTCGTTAGTTGATTTAGTGTCGCAAGAAATGAACCTAGTTGCTCGGAACTCAGACCGATTCTAAAATCCTAAGCGGAGGAACGTATGGAGGTAATCTCGGTTCCTCTTCCCTTGGCTATGGGGGGTCGCGAGCGCAAGGTGGGAAGAAAGGCGAAGATGTCCAGTAATAATAATAAAGATCTAGTAAAGAAATCGATCTAGTAAAAAAGTTTCGAACAAAAATTAATTTGTTTTTAGTTATAATTTATTTAATTTAAAGTGTTTTAATTTTCCCAAAAGTTTATTTTCGTTAAAAATCGAGATCATCTTAACTTTTACCTTGATGGATTCCGAATGATCCCGACCTTAAGATGAGCATGAATTTAAGAACCGACTTGAACCATATTTACAAGAAAATTGATACCAGTTTGAACACCTACTGTAATTAAATACATGAATACAGTTTAGTTCGATGGAAAAACTAAGTTCGATTTGCTAAAAATAAAGTTTAATCTAGTACAATAATAACATTTCCCTTTATTAATTTCTAAGTTCATCTCAAGACCATCGAATTCAATTTATAGAGAAGTGAATTCATCTTGAAAACTATAAAATAACTATAAAAAAATTTTTTGTATTATATTTTTTTATTATAGTTTATAGCTCACTAAAAACATTAATTTTTGCTCAAAACAAATTTTTGTTAATCCATTAAAAAGAAATCGTGGCGGCAGTTATATGTAGAATGTAGGTACATCGATAAATCATATAAAATATTATTTTTCAAATAAATAGGACTGACAAGGATGCATGCAATTTATTGACCATTTCCATGTGCAGATAAAATAACTTGCATTATTGTGTTTTCTTCCGATTGCTAGTACAACATGGCACATTGTTAAAAGTACAAGTGTATAACTCCATGTCTAAAAGAAAAGGAAGAGAAAGAGAAAGAGAAAGACAAGAAAAACTGTTGCATTGGACGTGTGAAACGTGTAAGGCGCCGTGTTTTCGCGAGCCTTCGAACGCTCGAGCAACGTGCACAGATGACTGGGCAATGCGAAGTATATACACAACCAAAAGACAATACACCAAAAGAAAGTAGCAAGGAAAGATTTGCAATTTGATGATAAGAGGAAAAAGAAAAAAAGGAACGAACATTGAGAGATTAGCTTCCCTTTTATAAGAATCGATAACTTTAACCGAAACACCAACCCCCAAACACCACAATCAATTTATTAGAATTTAATTTCCGAAAAACTTAGAATCAGCGATCGGAATTAGTAGGTTCTTTTTGTTTTTAAAAAAATTCTGTTTGAACTTGTATATTTCGTACAAAAAAATTTCTGTTTTTGTAGAATTTTCATAGACAAAAGCATTACGCTTAGGAACATTTTTGAATATGTTCTTATGAAACAGATATTTAACACTAAACGTACCAAGCGGGGTCAAATGACCCTTTCCAAATTTACTTTAAAATCGTACATTCATTGTTATTTCTTTCGCTCATCTGACTTTCTATATCTGAAATTCTTATATCATCTGATTATTCAATTTCTTGCTTTCCGTTTTTCTCTTAGCTTTAGATTTTTACCGAGAAAAATTCTTTGCATACTTTATGTATCATGAGGGGTCATTTGACCCCTTAGCTCAACACAAAGAAGTACGCTATATTAAAGAATATCATTGAGACCGGAAAGTCATCGAGAAAAAATACAAATAAGGACTTAATTAATTTTTTTATCTTAAGTTCCAATTTTGCGGCTGCAATATACTTACGAAAGTCTGTAAAGAGGTCTGATTACGATGGAATTCAGCAATGTGTAATAACGGATAATTTAAATGGAGAATTACCTCTTATGAATTTGTGAAAAATCTTCAGAAACAAGTTTATTAGAATCTAAAATTTTATGAAAAATATTCATTATCATGAACAATTATAAAATTATATTTTCTAATATTAAAAAAAACTCATTGATGGAAACAAACTTTTTTACAAGAATTCTCATTCAGAGAGAAGTTTTTCGCCATTTTCTTGTATGCAACGAATATTGTTCGTTTTTGAGGGATTCGACGACAATTGCGACTTCCTGCTCCGTGTCCTTTTAGTACTGGGTGGGAGGTCTTCCCTAATTACATGATGTTTTAGGAGTAAGCTGGTTGTTCCGCGACTGTCTATGCATTCTTCTACGTTACACCGGAGAATACTGAGCATACCTCTTAACCGGAGTTTTTCTAAAGTTTGTAAATGAAACCCTAGGGCTCCAAGTTACCATACGATGTCATAAAACGTTGCTAGGTTTCCAGTTTCACTTGCTTTAGCGTCTTACTATACTTTCGCAAAGAAGCGGTACTTCAATTTCTTAAGATGGTGGGCGAAATAATAATGATATAAATACTATGACTGAGATATCATGCGACAATATATTTGTAAATATACCAAAAGATATTTCACGAGTTTATTCTAAATATTTACAGTTATGTTCTAATTATCATCCAGGCTTGATCATTAATTATATTATATTACATTATACGAGAATGGTTGCACTTTCTGATATAATGGCAGATATTTTTCAATTTAGTAAAGTTTCAATTTCTAAAATTTTCTAATTTTAAGTAAGTTCTGAAATGGTAACGATCGACATCTGGTGGTCCATGCAACTTTGTGTCGCTCATTTGTTTCCCAGACATCGGTTTTAGGAAACAGCCTAATTAGGGTTAGAGGTATACTGGATGAGTCATCTAAGACTAGAAGCTAAAATGTTTTCGAAGCGATTATTTATATCAAAAAATGTTTTAGGCAAAAGTTGAATGATTTCAAAGGAGGCACTGATTGATATAATTATCATTCTTCGATGTGAATATATAGAAGACATTTGAGAATCAAATTTGTTTCTTTAAATATTTTAATTATATTTTACAATATTTTAGTCATATATTTTTTAATACACTAATCAAATCAGCTTGCCATTCTCTATAAAAAGAGTATCAGACTATTTATACCGAAAAGTCATTAGTCTTTAATTAAAATAATTCGAAATAATGCTCATAGAATTTATTTGTAATAATAATATTAGTAGCAACAGAAGATTGTATAATGTTTATAAATTATTTATCGTAATTAAAATAAATATTTATTCCACTATTACATTGCAAAATATAATTATCTGAGATATAATTATCTAAAAGATTTATCATTATCTGCCTTCTATAAATCAATCAGTTTACTATCGAAAATATTAGAAATATGCTGCTAATGAATAGATATACAGAGGTGGACGAAAGTATTTGTATACGTGATGAAAAATTGTCTATATTTGTCTAAAATGTCATAATTTCATAAAACTTTATATAACGATCGAGTTACTTTTCATTTTAAAATGCGTAGTCTCTACTTTGACAGCGTTAACTATGATAGTTTTTTATGTAAATGGTTTTACATTATGTAGCATGTAGCAAGGAATACTTTTGTTTTTGAAAATTGTAAAAATTTGCGTGTCTTTGAGAACATAAACAAATGTTTCTCGAACTAAATCTATCATGGTACTCGCAACTAAATTTCCTCCTCACATCTCTTACCGTATAACTTTTGTCACTATTTTTTGAACCTCGAACATTTGATTTAAATGACAAGATGTTAGGATCTCTTGAATTTTTGTCGTTTGAGTTTGACGTTTGAGGTTCAATAAAATGGCAAAAAAAAAAGTAGAATAAATTTCAAGGACTTAATGTAAAGGGAAGATTTCAATTTCCAAAATTATGATAGATTTGAAATTAAAAAAATTTTTCAATTTTAAAGGCGATTAAATTTTTACAGGTTTTGACAATAAAAGTACTTTAGCTTTTCTAGAAACAAGAGGCTACAGCCTTAATAATGTCTCTTCTCCAGTAGATATTATTTAAATTGTTTAAATCCCCGGTTCCCGGAGATTTTTCCCTTTTAACCGTACTGCTGCACCATTCACTTTAAAAATTCATAAAAAAATCTTCCGATTAATTAATTTTCAACTCATACGTTGAAACGGAGATTTGCGTCAATGGTACTGAAAAACTCCAACGTAATAACGCGTCATACGTCCTCATGCACTTGTTTAGGTCTACTGCCTTGTCCCTTTGAAAAGACTATAGATACTTTGGTCAGGATGAATTCCCCATTTTTAATAAATGAGAATTTTAATGCACCCATATTAAGAAAATCTGCTAGCCGAGTCTGATAAGGTATTATACCTCACCAAACAAAAGATTATTTATATTCATAATTGATATATTTCTAACCAACTATCTGGATTTCTTTCTTTTCAAAATAACAAACGACTTCAACACTTTTCATAAGCCTGTCCTTCTGATTTACAATAAAGTTGATCACGATGACCAATCAACTGAAATAGTTATCATGAGTTATCACGAATTGACAAACAATTTTACCTTGATAAGAAATTTCACTAGTACAGATAAAATTTATAATCAAATAAACATACTGCGTAGATTTCTAAATTCCTGCAAAAGAATAGCGACGTAACGAGTGCTTGTTCCGGCAATTCATCCAGAACTTTACTTTCTAGAACGTTCCTCTACCTGAGGAAGGAGGACTTTCATCTGGACGTATGCACGCTTTTCTTTCACGCATTAATCAAAAGAAGCTCCCCGAGGAAATTGAGGCAAAGGATAGACTGTTTGATAAAGACTTTTCCTTGGCCATAAGAGGGAAGATAAGCTCAATTGAGATATATTCAATGCGTTCCGGAAAAATTACCATAAATAATTCTTCTGCAAGGACTGTTCCATCCTTTAAAAAGAATTCTACTATGATATCAAATAATTTCGAAACGGCTAAAGTGTATGCTAGCCAAGTGTATTGCAGTAGTGTACAATAGTGTCTCCAATGTCTCCAATCAACAGTGATTGTTTTTTATGGCTACCTGTTAAATAGCAACTTTTCCCCGAAAATCATTGCTGGTTATTAGATTTAAAGATGGCGATCTAAACAATAAAATGTTGAAATGTGCTTTTAAAAAGAGCTACTGCCAATTATTTTACATATCGAATTTTGGCTGGGTTTTACCACTTTCCAACTGGAAAGTAGCCAAAGTTATCTCTATTAATAAGATCAAAATAGGCAAATAGGGATTGCTCTAAGAATTACAGATCTATCAGATTCTATTTTACTACTTTTGCTGATTGGTGAAATATTCGAAAAAGTAATATTTAAAAAGATATCTGATTTCAGCAATACAAACCCCGGCTTCACCCCGGAATCATTTGACTATTCAGAGTCAGAGGCTGTTATAGCAAATATAAAACTGCCATGGTACTAATAAATCTATCGAAAACATTTAACACGGCAGGAAGTTTTATGTTTTAATCAGAGTTTACTTTCCTATTTCCATATGCGACCAAAAATATCATTATAATGTAACTACTCTTTTTCCAAACGAATCCTCTCTGAGACTTATTCTATTTTTAATTTACATTATTAACATTTCCATGCAAAGGAATTATCACATTTCTCTATTTGTGAACGACTGCTATTCAATCATGTTGAATTCATCTTGATATCAACTACAACGCAGCATTGTAAAAAATAGATAATAATATGCCAAAGAAAAACTACGATGACCTTGAAAAAAAATTTTCAAAATGATCTTCTTCATAGGAACTTTTTTAATAACATCAGATGCACACTTTGAAACCATTTAAACTCTATATAGTCACTTTTTCTTAATATTAAAGCCAAAATAATTTAAATGTTCGATTTAAAATTAACATACATGTAGAGTACATGTACAGTATGCAGTATAGCTACATTTCTATTAAAAATGCAACAAGATTATTGCAAAGCTCTTTTAAAAAGCAAATGACTTAAAGTATTTTTCATCTTGTAGTTCATATTCCAACGAACTTATATAAAGCTTAAATCTGAAACAAATATAAGGATATATATAAATAAAGAGATACGTTCTAAATAAAAAAGAGAAAGTTAATCATTTAAAAATTGTGCAATAATTTTTTGAAAATATAATATCATAAGTGAAGGTGCATAATCCTTAAATTAAAAATAGTACATTTCGGTTTATTCACATTGCTTCATACAAATTGATTATTCTATTGTTTAATTATCCAAAATTTTCAATAATAATAATTATTTAAAATAAGTACTTTTCAAGTATTGATTGCATATCATATGGAAGAATTTCTCGATTTTTTTTTCTAGGAAATAATTAATTATTATCATAATTAATTATTCTACAGTATTGTTCGTACCATTCAATTCATTTAATTCAAATAATAGATAAGAAAAAATCACTTGGAAGTATGCGAAAAGTATTGCGAAAATGTTTATACATACATATTTCATTAAAAGTAGAATTACAGACAGCCTACGAATAACGTGTAAATTTCCACACAGAAAAGAGAATGAACAAATGAACTATGTGATAAGTATATTAATACTTTTGTTATCAGGTCATTTTAAAAAATATCCTTATTCTTTTTTATTTTGTTTCTTTTAATGCATTTTTCCAAACATTTCATAACAATTTTTATTAGACTCAATTTATTTACACATTTTGATAGATAAGTTATTTGAATCAAAAAAACCATATACATATATGTATATCTTTACGTTTATCCTTATATCTTTAAAACAAATAAATTTTTCATTTTATTTTTTTCCTTCGTTCGTTTGTTAGCGGCGAGCGATTTCGTGATTGTTCGAAAGCAGATAGCTCGTCGTTGCTCAGTTTCCATGATTCACAACCGAATGTCCGCTTTCAACAGTCCGCAATAAACAGTCCGCAATAAACAGTCCGCAATAAACTTGAGAAATTTCAACGAGTATTTAGGGAAACGATTACAAGTAACTCAGTTTGCTTTGTAGAAAATATTGTAATAAAAAGAGAGGCCTTGGATTAGAGAGATATGAAACGAATTTAGAGAAAAATTAACAATCTGAAAAATTGCAAAATTCTTGAAATCTATTTGTAACAATTTCTAATGTTTGCAATTAGAATCACGAGGAATAATAGTCGTTAGATGATAATCCTTGAATATAGATAATGTTTTTTTTTTTTATTTATCAATATAGGATAATCATTATATTTGTTGCAATAGAAACTGAAGTTATTTTTACAGGGTAAATATTTTTCCAAAGGAGATATTTTAACTTCAGTGTTGCAAAATTTATCGTATAAAGGGTGAAAAAAAGGTGCAGCATTCTTAAATTCATATTATTCTGGTTTTCTATGCATGGATTTTATAAAATTAAAATTAAAATAATTTTTCGATATGCATATGTTAATATCTTTTTATAGAGAATGTCGAGTTGTCAATCAATAAATCAAAAAATATATTAGTTTATATAGGTACCATATAATATACCCCTCTAAACCATGCAACTTTTGCATAAAAAATTTTTTCATACAATGCATTTTAGTAGTTATTCGAGATAATCAAATTACGCGGACCACACTGTACATATTATGATTTACATTGTCCTATACAACACACATTGTATAACAATAAAAACTGAACTGCTTCTAAAAACCTGTCTCTTCTTATTAGAATTTTGAAGATAGCTTTAACTTTTAAATCATCGGAAATCCTCGTAAATATTTCTTTTGTCTGAAACAAATTAATTTCCAAAATTCCGGCCAAATAAACATAAAAAATGTTTTGCAAAATTATTTTTTGAGTTGCCAAAAACCATTTTCGTAAATATTGTCTTTATGCAAAATGAAACTATTTTTAAATTTTTAGCCAAATCAAAAATGTTAGGTTTTCAGAAATTTTGCCTGTAAAACGACTTCATGTTCGAAAAATTTAATTCATTTCAGCTTGGAGGAAAGAAATATCAAAGAAACCAGCACTAATTGCAAGCCATCAATTGCATGAAAATAATCGATTTTCATACAAAATAACAAAAAAGTAATGCATAATACAAAAGATTAATGCACGTAATGTAAAACAATAAAAAAATAATGTATAATGAAAAAATTAATGCAAAAAAATGGAAAGATATATTTAGATATATTTCGTTGTCAACGAAAGTATTAATAAATTTGATTAATTGAGTAATGATGCTCTAATAATCTATTGAATAATATTAAATGTTTCAAATCAATTTTAAAATTTAAGAACAGATTAATGATGCTTATTGATATAAATTAAATAGGGAAATGTATCCTCTCGATTTTTACCATTCAGACTGACGATTCTATTAGTTAGACGATGAATCTATTAGCCACTTCCGGACGATATTTTTTATTCTTCTCTAATTTCGTTCCAAAGTCAAATATACAGTGATTTATTTATGCCGATTTACTTTTGCGTTCATAAAAATTATATTATTTTCTAAATGCAATTTATTTCGTTATCTGTACTAATAATATAAAATAGGTACTTATTAGTAGCATAAAATACTCGAAAATAATTGTAAAAGACAATGTGATTACATGTGGTTGAAAGTCGTATGCGTTCACTGCGTCAATTTCAAATGGAATAAGAGATGATGTGAAGAAAAACGAAATCAAAGAAAAACGAATAGTACTTCTTTAGTCAAAGTATTATATTTTCATTGAATTCTTTTACGTGTGATAAATGATTATGGAACTATATCGTGAAACTAAAAAGAAGATATGGTAAAAATAAGAGCAATAAAAGAATAATTGCAAACAGATATACGACTTAAGAAATAAATGGTTAAGAAGGATCACGAAGAAGAGATTGAGGAATGATTTAAAGTACGAACATTAATTTCCTCAAACATTAGAAAAGTTGTCAGAATGAAAAAGCGTGTCTATGGTCATGTCCCTCGTACATTACAAGTGTCAAAGTTCTTCTCTTTTCCACTGTATCTTAGATTGGTAAAAATTATTTAACGTGGAAAATCAATTAATCGAATACTAATTTCGCATTTACAAAAGTTATCCTGTGTGAATAAGTCTATACACCATATACTGTAATTTTTCAATGAAACTAAATCTTGTTCAAATATCTAAATATAAATTTTATACAAAATTTTAATCTCTTTTACATACACGCAATTGACGTAGCAATAGTTTAAATATCATAATTGCAATTGTCATTTGATTTGTTCAATTCACAAATTGCTCAGGTAGAATTTTGAACAAGTTACTGAAATAAAACAGAAAGAAATCTTTAGGAAAGTATTTTCATAAAATGCCAATTTTCAACAGGATGATTTGTAATTTTTTTTTTATTTTTTATGGAAACATACAAAATACATAAAAAATACGAAATGAAAAATTTTGTATATATTACCACGATGCAAGAACTTTTATCTAAATTTTTTTCATAGTCAAACAATCGTGTTGCTAAAATTGTACTTCCAATATGATTAACCATACTACGTATATCATTGATTAATATTCCGTTTTTAAGAATTTTAAAATTTTAAATTCATTTACTTTTTGATACTTTTATTGTCTGTAATTAAAATGATTGATTTTCCCTATTATTAGTCATTAGTAAATTATTGTAAGAAATATTTAAGTTTATCAAGAACTTGCCCATCATGAAATATTCTTGTAATAGAATAGTTCTAAAAATGGTTGATTCAGATATTCTGTACAATTAAATCTGTTCAAATTTTATTAAAATGTAATGTAAAAAAAATTAAAATGAGCCATAGAACAAATATTAACAATATCGGTACGATGATAATAAGAACAAATTAGATTACGCAATTCAAGAAAAGCCATTATTACTATCAGTAAATTACTAAAGTAAATTATATAATCAGTACTTTAAAATAAGTTTCTTGATAAAATCTGCTTTAATTAAAGTAGTGATGCAGAACTTTTTACGACAATATGCAATATTATGTGCCAATCATGGGCCGCAAGAACGAATCCCCCCCCCCCCCTGCCCCCGTCTCTATTATATAAAAAAAGAAATAGTAAGAAATAGTAAAAAAAGAAATACAAATACAGTCAATCCTCCTATGACATGGTTTATACATTCCGTGTCACAGGTGATATCGAAATCGTGCTAAACGAAATTTAGAATACAGTCGCAATTTTTCCATTTTTGTTACATGGAAACCGTGTTTTCAAAATCCTGTGTTATAAGATGGTTGACTGTACTTGTTAGAATAATGCTTTTTATGTTGTTTTAACATCAATTTAATCGAATTAATTTTATTATGCAAATAATATAATTGAAACAGAATCTTTAAAGAAATTTTAATTCCAAGATCTTACAAATTTTCTGAATAAAAGAATTTTAACAGGTCACATGCAGGCCGTACGTCGTGAATAACGCATCACTAAATTAAAGTGATGAATTATACGTATATTATATTAGGAAAATGGTCTTTTCCGAACATTTTTAGTTTTGAAGTTTTTACACTGTCCAGATATGAATTTGTATACTGTAATATTGTTACGTTGAAATAAACGCAACTCTTGTGTCCATTTACTTATTATTTATACGATATACGTTATTTATCTATTACCTTTTAAAATTTTAATGTAGCGTACGCAGATATTTCTTTAATAAGATTCGAATTTGTACTTCAAAGACTAACTACGTTACAAATTTCAACACCACAATAAATGTTCATTAAAAAATTCTCCGATTCTATTTGTAAAGTTAACCTACTTTGATCCGTAGGCGCTCGGAAAATTTTATCGATCAATTCCAGCAAATCTCCTTTGAGACGTAAGTGAATGTTAATTCAACAATTACATACTCCGTTAATCATATATTGTTTAAATATGTTTATCTTGTAGTTATTTTTTTATAGTCTTAAAATGAAAAGTTGGGATAATAAAATGGTCAGGAAAAGTACATGCAAATATGACACAACATATGATTCACGTTGTGTATATTTACATTTTGTACGACGTAATTGTTTGATAACTTGGTACAATCGCCGTATTACAAGTAGAAAGAATAACTACGTACTTTATTTTTGGAACGTATATTAAATAAGATTTGTATGCAACAAAACATATATTCTTATACAATGTAAATTACAACGAATTAACTTAACTACTCTCTATGCTCATACTCTCTTTTCTAATTACTTGAAAATGACTGTGTGTTAGCTCTTTAATGACTGTTATATATATATATCCCTAACGATTATTTATAAATCTCCTTGACGATTGGTATAAAAAGCTTAATATTAATGTTAAATTTTTAGTATGTGCACTAACAATTCAATGCAGAATACTAATAAATAAATAATATTGGTTTGGTGTAGTGGACTTCGGTGTTTTGATTATTTTAATATACTTTCACAGAAAAGCACGCCCAACGAAAAATTTCTATATGGTACATTTTAAAATCTGTCGTAGTCAAGGGTTAAAGTAGTTGCCCAAACAATGAGTGATTGTAATGGCTGCATATTTTCATAATTAATTCGCACATCAAAATAACGATTTAGATTTAATTGATTTTGAATGAAGAATCCAAATAATTTGAACAACTTGTATATACAAAAAAATGGGGATTATAGACAAACAATATAGATGTTTCTATTTATTTTAGAAACGTTGATTCACTTCTCCATCTACGTCTGCACATCTTGGATAATCCGTCACAAGACATGTTTCACAATATTGGAAATTTTACTATTAATTCATCCATATATATATAACAGTCCTATCGATATATATATATATATAGAGAAAAATAATGGATAGGAGAATAAGTCTAAAAAATTTTACAATAATATACCACTTTTTTGGTCTTCAAATCAATTACACTGAAGTAGAATATATGGATAGAAATAGTTGCTTACAACAGAAATGTCTCAATTTATATTGTCTCATATTAACATAACTTCGTGATCTATATCACATGTTACAGTATAGAATATATAAGGTCGAGTCATAAATAACTTCCGACGCAGCTAGGTAGAATCTATGTTCTTATCTACCCGTTATAAGTCACCGGGACAAACGAGTTTTTGCTTTCACTAAATAGATAAGGGTTCAGTTAGTCTTCTGACAACTGTTTCGTGTGGTGCACGTTTCATTAAACTGTTATTCATAACCCCTAAAATGGAGAGTGAGAAAGTGCATATTCGTTATGTGATACTTTGGGAATTTAAACAAGGCAATAGTGACTAAGGTGACAGCTGAAAAAATATGCAATAGTGACTAAGGCTAAGGTGACAGCTGAAAAAATATGCAATGTATACGGTGAAGGTCTAATAAGCGATCAGACAGTTAGAAATTGATTTGCCAAATTCCGTCCTGGAGATACGACTTTAAAGGACGAACCGAGGGCGGGACGTCCTTCCGACCTTAACGACAACATAGGCAATATTGGAGCAAAATCCACGTCAATCAACAAGAGATATAGCAGGAAGGTTGAATACATCACAATCAACTGTTTGCCGCCAACTGGAGAAATTAGGGAAAGTCAGCAAGTTAGGAGTATGTGTACCTCACAATCTCAGTGAACGGAATAAAGAAGATCGTATGTCAATCGCTACAAGTCTGCTATCACGGGTAAAAACCGAGCCTTTTTTTAGACTATAACAGAACTATAACAGGCGATGAAAAATGGATTACCTATGAAAATATCGTCCGTAAAAGATAGTGGCTTGATAAGGATCAACCACCCCTACCAGATCCGAAAGATCAGAAAACATCCATGGAAAAAAGATTTTATTGTGTGTATGGTGGGATTGTCGAGGTATAATTCATCACGAGTTTTTGAAGTCAAATTTAACAATTACTCTAGATACATTCGTTCAACAACTGCAAAGACTGCAACAACTGCAAAGAGTGAAAGAAAAAAAACTCTATAAAAAGCGTCCTGCACTCGTCAATCGCAAAAACATCATTCTTTTACACGACAACGCGCGACTATATATAGCAAGGGCGACTCAAGAAAAAATTCTTGAACTTGGATGGTCAATTTTACTACACCCATCTTACTCGCCGGACCTTGCCCCGACAGATCACCTTTTTCTGTTCCTTATAAAACTTTTTGAATGGAAAAACCTTCAATTCTGAAGAGGCTGCCGAAAATTTCTTCCAGTCCAAACCAACTACATTTTACAAAGAAGGAATTGATAAACTGCCAGGAAGATGGGAGAAGATCATACATAATAGTGGTGAGTACATAACAAATTAATATAACTTTGTTATTTAATGAAAGCAAAATAAATGTCTGATAAACAAAACAGAAGTTATTTATGACTCAACCTAATAACAAAAGATGAAAAATGAAAATAGTTTATATTTCATTGTAACCATTCGTTTTTACAACTCGTTGAATTTTTTTTTTTGCTTCATAACACTAATATTATCCATACTACATATATTCCTAGCAAGATATTCGAATCTGTACTTAACTTTTTGCACTCGAAAACTTTTCTTTGTATCATCTACCAGCAATTTATTTGCAAAATAATTAATGAAATATCTTTAAATAAAATGATATAGCACTGGAAATAATTATCCTGTTTAAATAATATTTAGCATGAAATTTTGTTGATTATATTTTTCTAACGTGTTTAAAGCATCGTTTAAAGCAATCACCATTGCGGGTTTACTAGAACAAATATAATATAGATATAGAAATTAATACATGCTTCCAATCTGAGTAAAAATAATTTCCTCCACCACTTTTTTATGAACTTTTACGAAAGTAAGCAATAAGAAGTTTGGTGAATTATTTTGAATTATGCGAATTATTTCAATGAATGCCAATTGATTCATGAATGAATTTGAAGAATAAGTGATTTCACATGTTTAAGAATGAATTATGAATAAAATTATATTTATATATATTATAACTATTTCAAACAAGTTGGATAAAAAGATGGTAAATACAGTGAAAGACATAACTGTAATAATAACAATAACGACGAAAAATTATAGATATTTTTAAACTGTTGTAACTTCGTAAAAAAAAAATGAAATATAACAATCCACTTGGTTTCATTTTAAAGCACGAAGTCCCTATTTTGACAATCCTGAATTGGCTTTTTTCCAAAAATATTTTTACATCATAGTAAATAAGAAAGCAAGCATGCTTTTGTTCTCAAAAATTGTCAAAATTTGAACATCTCCAAAATGTCGAAAAATTTTCGTCATGACTACCACACACACACACACACACACACACACACACACACACACACACACACACACACACACACGATTTAAAAAATTAAGATCTCCCCTTTACATCAATTCCTTAAAACTTATACAATTCTTTTTTCCCATTTTATTGAATTTTAAACGGCTAGACGACGAGATATTAGGATTTCTTGAATTTTTGAATTTGATTTGTTCGCGTGTGGTACGTTAGTTTATGATAACATACATATGAACTTGATGAAACAAGTAATTTTACAAGAAGGTGATTGATTTACAAAGTTGACTATGAAACGATGGTCCCTTCAACTTAATGGACTAAACTAAACCTAATAAGCCTAATCTAAATCTTCAGAGAGGGTTCAGGAGTCGAACTGCGTTTCTTGGAAGTCAAATGATTTCTCTTGGGAGACGAATCGGTTGTTTATCAGATTCATTGTCAAATGACTTCTAGACTGCCCGGAAAATTGGAGAAAAAATCGTTTTTCTTACAATCAGCTTTGGAAACTCTTAGGCTCCAAAGTGGGGACAAATTGACACTTTTTGTCAAATCCGCACGCAGTGCGTTTTATCTAAGTATTTTTGGAAACTTTCTCTGAGAGAATGCCAAACACGCTGACTCATGACACGCTGTATACTATCGAAGGTCGCACGGATACAACCTTTGGCTAATTTGACTCTCTAGTCCAGTTCTAATAAGCCAATAGAGGTGATATGAAGGTGAGAATGCTGAGATATGATTTCTTCTGAAATCATATAATGTTTAATACATTTAATTATACGTTTAATTCAATCATATAATAGATACATGGGTTATTAATTATTAATATATGAATTATGTCAAAGAAAAAAATTAAAAATTATGATTCCATTTAAGAAATCGTATCTCACCTTCATATCAACTCTACGCATCCATGAACAGAAAAACTAATTACATCAGATTCAGACTCTCTCGAAACTGTTCAACTATCTGAACTATCTTTTTCTATAACGAATAGTTTTCGAGTAATTCACAATTATAAGTTAAAATTGGACACTCTGTATTCGAAACAGACAGATATATAAATATATTCTAACTCACGATTTAAAAAATAAATATTTTTACTCCACGAATGATTGGTGATGAAATTGTTCGGATGTTTCGATCTGGACAATTGATCGTTCCAATTAATTAAATGATTTTGTCTCTACAACTGACGAAAGATATTTCCGACTTGAAATAACAGATGATTCTAGTTTTGCTAATCTCGACTGAGCATCCTGCAAGCTCAATATTCTCAAAAAAAGGTATAATCCATGCGATTTTTACTCACATTCATCCCTGAGCAATACTTCCAAATTTAAAAAATTTTTTCAGCTAATTCTCAGCTGGTCAAACCGCAACACAATGATTCGGCGACTTACACTTCGCAAAGGCCGAGTTCATGATACCTATGGCTATTGAAATGTATTGATACATTTACATAATATATACATATTGTATTTTTCAAATCATAGAACAATTGATTAGAAAGTGATTCTACATGCAAAAATAAGTTGCAAAAAGAAAAGAAAATCAAGTATGAAGTGTGACAAATAGATTGCGAATTTTTATACAAATTCATGTATTTTATTATTTTTATAGTTTAAACAGTAAAATCTCTCTGGTTTCATGTATCAAATATTATAAAAAATATACTTTGGATATTTTATACATTTTTCACATTATTTCCATTGTGTGCCATTTCGCACTTTCTAATTTTCTATAAGTGTATAAAAATCCACAGATAAATTTTTTAAAGCAATGTAACAATACAAATGTTGGATTGGCCAAAATCGAACAATCGCTTTGCCCAAATCAGATTACTTACTCTTCCAGGTTTTTACCTGTAATGTTACATTAAAAAAAAATAATGTACTCTAAGGATAATGAAAATCATCTTCAACTAAAAGATAGTACAGGCATGAATTAAAAAATTCAAACACGATTCAGATTAACTAACTCGGTTCACGCTTCTTTAATTCTAAAACAATTACAAAAGTCTAAAATTTAGAATCTAAAAAAATCTGTCAACGACATAAGAGAAAGCATTTTCAGTAATTTGTAATTAATTAAAATAAATAAGGCACTGAAACTAACTGCATTCTTTATAATTAAAAGGAATTCTGATTGATATTGTTTATAAACATAAACAATAACCAGTCGAAATGGCTACACATAGTGTGGAATGTGGTTCTTCAAATGCATATGTACCAAATGAATTTCGATTTTCTCGAAAACAAAGCGTCATATAAAAAAAATTTCATTCACTTTTTTTGACTCATTTTTTCTTAACTAGATTAATTGTTTCTAAAGGAATTTTTTTGTCTAAAATTATCCCTTGATTGATTGTGCCATAATTTAAGAAATATCCTACATAATATAACATAAAACATTTTAAGATCAAACTCATTCAAAAATAACCACTTGTTCAAATATGAATTACATAAATACTTCACTTTTCTTTTTTCTTCTAAACGGAACACGTTCTATTCGTTTATTACAATAATATATATCTTTATTATAGAATTATAAATTACTTATAATCACTTTATATGATATTATACTATGTTTTTATATAGTACACAAACTTAATTATTGTTTAAATTTACTATTTATTAGGAAAAGCATATTGAGAAAAACTCATAAATGGATGATATGACAATGATAATAAATTAATAAATATGTACCGCATTTATCATTTCAGAACATAAGATAATAAATCTAGTGAAAAAATAGCAAAAGAAACAAGTAAGCATTGTGATTTACAACATGTGAATAAAAATCTTTAATTAATCGTTAAACGTAGTAAATTATTAATGAAAGAAAATATCTAATATACCTCTTCACTTGGTTAGCTGCGAAATT
>KQ435692.1:1270553-1280878 GCA_001276565.1 Melipona quadrifasciata | reverse complement strand
AAATCCGTACATAATATTATATTTCAAATTAAATGAGCATTTTTAACTTATTGATTTATATTTGATTCTACTAATTAGTTATGTGTTCAAATTTTTTAGCAAAAAAATTTGTTATACATGTAAAAAATAATCAAAATAAAATATAAAAGTTAAAAATTAACGTAAATGTAAATTAAAAGTTAAGAATTAACTATAATGGAATCTTTAAGTTACGATGTTGAGCAAAGTCGCGTACGACAATACAGAATATAGATCTTCAAATAAGTAGAAACAATTGTGCAGTACAGAAATGAAAATGTCAATGCTATTTGTTTTATCTGAATATTATGTTTCTTTTATCCCAACGATTATATTTTATGTATTTTTAAAAGTTACGTATTAATTGTATTCGTGTTAAGATATGTCATTGTTATTTTAAAAGTAATTTTGTTGGTGAAAGTACGAACGAAAAAACCTGTTACCATTTTATCAAGAACTTTCTTCGTTTAAATTCAATATCTGTTTAATATTTGACTAGGGAACGATAGATTTTTCTCTTGAGATGAGGAGGATAGATTCAATTTTTGAAAACTCGACTTTCAATTGAAAATTTGCATATTCCATATTCTTCAAACTAGTATCGATTATGACAATATATCATTTTTAACAAAGTATTCGATTACTCAATTACAGAATATTGATGAACAAATATCTCATGTTCGATTCTTCATTTACCTATCGTCATCGTATATTTATGCTATATTGATAAAAATCGATATGTTTGATATGACATTTCGAGTAAATAATGCCGGTTTACATCATTAGAAAATAACAAACACGCATACATCCATTAATTTACTATCACTTAATTATCTACCGTTTTTTTTTTTTTTTTTTTTGGAAAGTGGACTTTTTCGCAATAGAATTAATTTACTATGCGAAACAATTCAAACATTTCAAACTCACCGCTTTACGAATTATTGCGATGAACTGAAATTACAGAAGTTTTGCTTAATAAATTAGAATTACGAAAGTGTGCAGCTACATACTATATTATTAAACTGCAACTTTATATCTATGCCATTTGTTGAATTTAGACAGTTATAAATACATAGTGAAGAGTATAAATGTACCAGTATTTCACTGACAATGAAAACTTCTTGATAATTTAAACTGATATAACTGATATCATTTAAAAACGTAAAGATGAGAGACTTCAATTTTCAAAATGATGATCCAGTTACGAAAAACATTTTTTAATGTTTTCACACGCGTTTGAAACATTTACAATTTTCCAAAAAAAAAATAAAATCTTTCCCATATGGTGTCATCTTCGAAAAAAACGAACACTTACGACTATTAAAGTAGAATCTTCACCCTTTAAATTTAAATTATCGACAATTTTTCACTATCGCTACTATAGTTACGCTCTTCGCTATGTTATTAAATGATAGCATAAGCATATCGTGAAAGAAACACTTATGAGAACAAAGGAAATAATTTTTTAAATATTTATTCAATTATATTTTAATACTAGTTTAATACTCTAATTATGAAAGTTTTTAGCAATATCTACGATATCGACAAATAATTCTTACCGTATTAAAACTACACTATAATCGCGTAATTTGCAAAATTTTTCTAAATTCGAAATATTTCGATTTTCCTGCATTTTTATTGAAAATTTTGAATTTAACTAATTGTTTGTAATAATTACTTAACTGTTAAACATTTAATAATATGTTGAAAAAATAAAATAGGACAAATAACATTTAAAATTTTATTATGAAATGACGATACTTAAGACATTAAAGACATGTCAAAATAGTGAACAAATCTTATTCCATTGAAAAATATATATTAAACATTAAAACAAAAGTATAAAGATTTTCAGTATTCTATTTTCATTTTTACTATATAAAAAAAAAGCAAAATAAAAGAAATTATAAATATTTGATATTAAAAGTCGTATTATACTTTACAATAATTTATTTCACTATTTTACTTAATGACGTAATTATAAGTTAATATACTAATTTTATTGAATTATTTAAATTCAATAACAATATTGTGGAAAATTCAATCTTTAAACATGTAAATTTATCAATTTGAGAATCGATATAAAGGAAACTGGTATTTGGGACTTTGGACAAAAATCAAAACAGTAGACACAACGACGTTTTATATTCATGAAATTTCATAAGCACGAGGCCTTTGTTTTTATTATCTCTGTACAAAAACAGTCGAAAAAATTATAGATTTCTTTTGATAAAGATTTAATTTTTTCGAGTTCACGGCGTATGTACAAGCGGGAAATGATAGACATAGTAACCTAAAACTAAATATAATTATACATTGATATAGTAATAGATATAATAATTATAATCCATAATAATTAATAGTAAACCTACAGTCTACAGATTCGAGAGTGTACGTAACGTGTTCCTCGTGTCTGTTCCATGTATCTCGTCAAAGTGTATTCGTCTACATGTTTATGTGCATTCGTGTCTTCCACATAATGTTTTACATACGTCTTTCAATAACGGTGTATACATCGACCAAGCGAACTTTTTTTACACAATATTTTTCAAACAGATCATTTCGATTGCAATTATTTCAAAAACGTATAATAACGTATCATGTCGTGTCATATGTGTGTGTATGTGTAAATTTGTCTGTATCCTATATATGTCTGTATCTGTCCTGTCTGTCTCTGTATATCTGTATATGTGTAAACGAATGTTTTTTTTGCTTGTGCACTGGCCAACAGGGTCGCCGAATTCGGATCTCGATGACCATGGGTCGGTGTCTTTTTGTTTTTCGTCTCTGACGCGAATATGCATTAAAATTATTATGAATTTTTCTTAATTAGTACAATAAATTCGGCATCACAATTATATTACCACAATGGAACCCACTATACCCGAGTTGAGCACCCCTGTCGGGCCTCACGCTCTCTTACTGTTCATTCTTCTTTTTATCCCTCATTATGTTCTCAACCTCACCCTCTTTTTCTCTAGCTCTCTTCCTTCCGCGCTGTCTTTCTCACGTTCTCACGCTCGCGAAAAAATGCTTTGACTTTGATTTCAACTAATCGCTCGGATTTTTCTTTTTCTCTTCTTTTAGGTTATACCCTCTTCTCTCTATATATCTCTCATGCATTCTCCTTTCTGGTGTCCCAACAAAATAATTTACTTCACAGAAAAGAAAGACACGCGGCATATACTCTGATTTCGCGTTTCATACATATTAAATTTGTAATTTTGACTACTCGTTTTTCTCAATCACACAATCTTTTTTATTCAACAATCTACGTCAACAGAGAAAGCAGAGGGAACACACTGAAAGATATGAACGGAAGACGCATATATTAATTTGTACAACAAATCTTTTTCCGAAATAATCACAAAATTGCACGCGTTTACGCGAAGCGACTGCAAAATTCAAAATAAACATATGTAATTTTGCAAGTACAACTGTGCGACTTATAATTAATCTAGCTCTAAAATTTCTAGCCAGGAGAAATTAAAACACGATACCTTATAAATATGTACATCCAATTTCAATTTCATTTTCAAAAATAAAGAAAAATTCTCGCTTTTTGTTTTACATGTGAACTTATGATCAAAATACATCGCATATATATTAATATCGTATTTACAATTTTTGTAAAATTCAGAGCACAATTTATAATTGCGCGTATTTGCATCGATAAAATTAAAATTTTTAATTATCATGATTGTTTGTACAAATGTCGTATTAAATGTATACGCAATAAATATCTTCCTGTTTGCACTTTAAAATATTTTCTCTTCTTTGCGTTTCCCTCTTCTTCCTCCCGCATGCGCTCACCGCGTTCGTCCCAATCGTTATCCTCACTCCTGATCCACACGTACACTGTTTTCTCATGCAGAACTTTCTCGTGTTTCATTCAAGAACTCCCTCGCAGTTCGAATCTTGTTTTTTTTTCTTTTTTTTTTTTTTTTAATTATTTATCTTGATTTTGTCTCATTTTATTTAAAAAAATACTGAATTAACCAAGCTAAAATCACAGACTTGCTGGTGCTTTATTCCAGCGGGTTTGTTTGTACAAATTCTTCCTGAAGGACTCTATGTATACAAGATGTGTGTGGTGTGTGTATGCGTGTGTGTGTGTGCGCCCGCGCGCGCGCGTATGTGTGTGTACATATGTATATATGTATACATATAAGTATGTATATATAATATATCCGTATATATATGTATATATAGTAATTACAATTCACTCATGAAATAGTATTTTGCACTTCTTTCGTTCTCGATCTCGAAATTTGTTTCGCTGAATTTCCGCTTGTTTTCTTCGCTCATACATTTCATGTACACGTCCATTTGTTGCGTGTGATATACACTCGTATATTCTACATACAACAGTATATATCAAACGAGTGCATCCTATACGATATTGTGAAAATTTCGTTTCCTCATGGCTCCAACCGAAGGGCAAATAAAACGGAAAAGGAACAATTTCTAGCTTTTATCTAAAGCTGTGTGCTATACGATTCTACGATAAGTACTAAATAGTGTGTGAGATTTTCCATGTCGCCGTTTCGTCCAACTACTTTTCAACAAATTTTTTTCAATGAGTCGTTCAGAGAGAAACGGTTTGCATTTCTGATTTTTCAGAGCGAATTCAAATCTTCCCTCGTTTGTTATGTGATTTGCGCGCTCGGTCACAATTTCGCAAACTGAGCATGTTTAGCAATTTTAATGGAATAACTGCAAATTCGTATCATATTTGACTGCAAATTATCAAAATAAATGTATATAACATATTGATTAAAAACTGAATAATTAGAGCGATCAAACCTTTTTCAATATAAACTACAACTCGTTTACGTGAATGGGAGAAGAACGAAAGAATTGAATTAACGCGTATAAATAAACGTTTCTAGACAGGTAATGTACAATCCATAGAGGTTGATCGCTAAAATAATTAATCTGAAAATCCGTTTAAAATTGCCACGCATACTTTCCAATATAAATATTTATTTATATATATACTTTTAAATATTGGTATAATATAAGCGTACGTATGCGTGATCTTGTTCAAATACGTATACACACGCTTTTAATTAGGTCGTCCGCACACAGAAATTGCTCATATTGTCTCTCTATTTTTAATATAATCACAGACATTGTTTCTATATAATTGCTACATACAGAATCTCCTGATTCGACACCGAACGCGACAAGTTTTTCCCGTTTCCATTTCTTCACAAACACACTTTTCTCCTCTTTCTTGTTTTTTCTTTACTTTTTATTACACAACACTTTTTCACGACTCCATATTATAATTATCAAACGAACGGCATTCTCTCAAATTCTTACACATCACGATTCAATTTTTGCGTGTAATATCACGCGAGTATCTGAACAAGTTACGTCACAGAAAAAAAAAAGTGGAAGAAACAACAATACATCATCTGACGATGATTTTAATGACATTATCAGACAATGCTTGTTTTCATATTCGTCTTGATATTTTTTTGTTGAAATCCGCGTAACCAAGATACGCCATCGGAGAACCCATGACGAAACGATCGTATATCTACATATACATATACGAACATATGTATATAATTCAATGAATTTTATCTTGAAACACCGGAACTCCTGTCAAAAAAATTTTGATAACTCGAAAATTTCACATGTATCCTTCAAACTTTGTAGATTTGAGGAATGACAGTCTCGAAATTTTTTTCTTTCTTTTTTTTTTGGTTTTTCTAGATTTTAAATGAAAACGACTCTTACAAATTGAAATACATATTTTTTATACATTTTGCAAACTATAATAAAAAATTATTAGAATGAAAATTTTCGTGATATGACAAGTCAGCAAAGTGCTAAACGATGGTCTTCTACTTATGGAACAAATTTTCAACAACATGGATTCGTTACAAAATGTAGAAAGAAACAGGGCCATGCGTATTAGTTTTAACAAAAAAAAATAAAAAAAAAATAAAATTGCCCGATATATACTGCACAGAGATCTCCAAAAAAAAAAGCTTCAAAATTCTAAGAAAAACTGAAATTACTGAGTTAGCAAAATTTTGTTGCAAGTAAAAATGAAACACGTATGTACGTATATGTATACACACACAAAAGCGCGCAAACACGTATATTTTTTTATTTACGTATCAGATTTCTATTGCATATATTTACTTAATTGCATTCGATTATTGCAACGAACAAGTAATACTTTATAAGTATAGATGAATAAAATAAAGTTGCACGGCTAAATAAATTTTATAAAATAAAAAACTCAAAATGATAAGAAAGAAAAATTGTTCGGCATGAAAACAGAAGCAAACTGGATAAAGAATAGACAATGATAGCCGATTCATTAGCAATGTTGTCAAACTAATTGAACCGATTGAAAGATAACCACGTGATGACGGTCACTTTTTCTCACTTCCCATTCGTACCAACATGTATTCTTCATTAAACTCGATCACTCTGTCACGTTCGAAACACCAGAAAAGATTATTATTTAACATATGCACAAAATACATTCCCCTCTTCTTTTGAAGAAAATCACAGTTATTTATTTCATGTTTCCTTATTCTCATTCACTTCATACGTTAATACATGCATGCACACACATGCGCTCTCTCTCTCTCTCTCTCTCTCTCTCTCTCCCCCTCTTTCTCACCATGCACTCACTTGCTTTTTCTTTCTTTCGCACATTTGCTCACACATAATATACAACTTGACATAATATGCGAGCAAGTATGATTTCCGTCCGCTCGCACATATATAATACATGCTTTCACATACATAATACCTATATATATGTACATATAAACTCACGCATTTTGTTAAAGATTTGTACGTATGAAGTGTAACGTGTGTTCTTGTGTCAACGACGCCAACACATGGGGTCGAGTTCAAAATCGCTTGATACAACCGACGATTAATGAAACAATGGCTGATGGACGATTCAGACGTAACCATACCAATGATTCCGGCATGCTTGTTAACGCGTCCCGTGAAGAGAAGCTCCGGGATCAATGAGAAATCAAACGTCGACATCGATCGAATCGATAATTGTTGATGATAACAGATTTCTTCTCGATATGTTCAACGAAGTGGCAACAGAAACATGTATGTCGTTTATTCTAACATGTGTTTGGTGTAGTCTGTGTGTGGCTCAGTGGTAATTTGTATTGGCGGTGCGAGGCTAGGGAGAAAAAAATCCTTGACGAAGCTTAATCAGCGTGATGACCATACGGACAGAAGAGAGAATGCAGTATAAATATTCGTAGATTTTCCACCGAAGGGCGAGTTACTTCTCCTTTTTTTTTTCATCTTCGTCCTCGATGTTCATTCTTCATCGGGAGAGGGAGAGCATAGAACATCAGAACACGAGAGGGTTCGGAATAACCGATTACATTGATACGTAAGAGACGATCGTGGAAGAAAAGAGATTTGCGACGATAAAAACACGTTGTTGAATCCTCCCCGAGGAGGGGAGGCTCGTTTCGCATTTCCTCTCACGAGAACAGAGAGGGATCAGACTGGTTCGTTGTTCCCCATTCCGGACGTAACTTCTTTTCAGGATAAACAAAGAAAGTACGCGGAGGAGAGCTGAGATCAATTTGCTTGAGAGAGATCCTCGCGGAGCTCGCTCATATCTTTTTTTTCTCACATTTGTAAGCGCGATCTCGTCAGCAATCAGTATTCTATCCAACGGAAAGAACTAGAAAGACTGGATCTTTTCGCGAGACACACCAGGACGCAAGAGAACCGCTGGTCTGGGTACACATCGTTACGCGAACGCGCAGTATTCTCCTCGAACATTCGAATGATGATCGTTACCACTTTCCTTTCCATGAGTATCCTCTTTCTCTTCTTTTTTCATAGTTTGACATATCTTCAGGATGACTCGCGTATATATGTTGGACTAGAGTCAATCGTAAGAACGATTATTGCGAGTCACTCGGAACCCGTTGGACGATAAGTATTGGACGAATTTCTTCGATAAATCGGATTTGGCAAAAAAAAAAAGAAAAAAAAAGAAAAAAACAATCGTACACTTTTTTTTTAATACATTTGCTGTCCATTGTTGATAAAACAGTGTGCACAAAAAGGAACCTCTCTTGCACTTGATTTTCTTCGGAACTCGACTCGGAGTAGAATTAGCGCGTTCGTGTGCACGAGTGAATTATTCACCCGACCGGAAAAACGCGATCATATATCATGAAACGCATATGCTTTGATCAGTCCGAGAGCGTGATGCACATCCTATGAAAATGAAGCAAGACGCTAATATCTTCGCATCGATGAATTTGTGTGAAAAAACGCTTCAACTGGAAACGAACGCAGCGATCTGCTCGCTAAATTGCGAGTGCTCCAACAATAACGAATCCTTGCAACTCTCAAATTGTTGTTGCTGCTGCTGTTGTTGCTGCTGCTGCTGCTGGTGATGATGATGATGTTGGTGCTGATGTTGATGCTGATGTTGATGTTGAGACTCCTCAGGTTCAGGTTCTGTACGTTCGTATAGAACACAAATGGACCCATTCTCACCGATTCTATATGATACTTCCGATGGATCAATCCACATGGTAAGCTCGCTTGGAAACAAGCTGTGCAATACCGTTGGCAGTAAACCAACATTGGCGCCTGCCTGTGCAATTACTGGATCCATTTTACCGTTGATGCGTATGCAACGGTAACCGGAACCACGATTTGGTCGATCTGGAAACCAGTGATCCCTGTAACGATGACGCAGAACCTCCGTTAGAGAGGACTTGAACATCTCCAGCTGGCGTTCAGACAATTGGCCTGTCTGAAGACGTAGTAAATGCACCAAAAAATCCGCTGCTGACACAATTTCCAGTCTCATGGTTGCTATGCGATCTACGATAAAATTTTGTTAATGTTACAACGCCAGTCTTCCTTTTTCGCCACTTCTCCCGTTGTTTTTTCTCTCCCGAGGAAATCACGAAAGAAAACACTATATTCCTTTCGTGATTTGAGAGGTCACAGCTCGAGGGAGGCCGTTGTTGCTCACGGAATGCACACAGGAGTCTTCACAAAATGGCGTCGTCGCCACGTCGCACGATCGCGTTTAGTATTTGTTCGTCGACGCTCCAGCGCGAAGAAAAATACCAAGCGTTCTTCAATGGTTCTCCCGCGAATATCAATGATTATTTCTAACATAAACAGTTCGAAGATACAAAGTTCCAGCGATCGTCGCCTCTGTTTTGTTTTCAAATTTTCAAATTTGTTAGGATGGTTACTCCAAAATGACTAAATGACGAATTTTTCTCTGAAAAGTCAGAGATGTTGCGATCGTGACGTTTTTCCAATCGTAAACGGCGTTCAAAATCGTTTCTTCGGTCCTCAGAGCACTAGAGAGATTCGACAAAGGAAACGAAACGTAAAATTCCAACGACAAAGCAGCGGTAACCTTCTTTTCTCCCACGCTGGTTCACTTTTCGCACTTTACGACCACGGAAAACTTTCTCGTGAAACTTAACCGACACACTTTTTTCTGACTCGCAAAACAACCGCACCCAACAGCTGCCAACGACTTTCTAGTGCCAGAAACCGTCGACGCAAACGATGTAGCTTTGTCTCTTTGTTCACGCAACCTACGGTGGGGATACTATTCGCACTCTAATTGGATCATTCCGATTCCCACCGTAACCATCGGTCACGTGATCATAATCTGCGCTGTTTTGGTTGCGCAAACGTTTGCAGCTGCGTCCCGAATACGGATCGTTTGCACGTTTAAAGGTTCTCAAATAGTTTATACTCACATCATCCCAGCACTTGATAATTTTCTGCCCTCGCAAAATTTCTCTGAAACTTGAGTTGCAGAAATTAAATGTATTAAAATATTAATGTACGATTTAAAAATTGCAGAAATACCGATACTTTTTAATGTAAATGAAAATTTCATTTCTTGTAAATTTTGCTTTCTTTTTAAAATATACATGTATAGTTGTATAAATCAAATTTAATATTTAACACGATTATATGATTCCATGCATGTACATTAAATTCAATTATACGTTACTGAAAATTAAGAAATTTAAGAAATCGTTGAAATATTCATGATTTCTCATAATGTTAACGTTAGATATTTAATAAGTGTAATTTATCAAATATAAATTATATAGCATTGTAATATATTTCAAGTAAATATTATCAATTTTAAATGATACAGAGGTAATTTAAAATTTAGAATATAATTCGGAAAAATTTTTTAAATGAAAGAAGACATACCGTTTATTTTCTTTAAAATTAAAATTAAATAGAAATGTAAAATGAATTTCAAATAATATTATCAAAAAATA
>KQ435692.1:1241051-1261071 GCA_001276565.1 Melipona quadrifasciata | reverse complement strand
TACAGCATAGTATATAATAATAATAATAATAATAATAATGTATAGTAATGTACAGCATCTATATAACAGTCGAAAAAAATATTTAACGTTTAATCAAATGCTGGAAGAAACTGACAGCTCTAGTATGAAATATAAAAAAATCAAGACTTGTAAAAAACGTAGTGAATATTATTCTATAATTTGAACTTGCTTAATAGTTAATCGTAATTGATGTATCAGCATATGGATTGAAAATCAGTCAAACAAATATTCTATAGTTTCTCTTTTATAAAAATTCTATCGTTTCAAGAATTTATTTATTAAGAGAAATATTTTGAAAATTAGTAATTTTTAGACTGATGTAATTCTTTTAATAGTTTCATAATTTAGTATTACACGTTATAGTATTCACTTACAGTCCCGGACAGAATGATAGCGCACACGTGCAATATTTAATTTTTCAGAAATGGCTTAAGTTTTATTATTTCCGGAAAGTAATACATAAATGTCACGATACAAAAGGAAGGAATTTGATCTGGAATCAGATCGTTTTCTTTGAATTCCACTGTAAACAACCACAAACAGGTAAATTTGGAGAGCGAAATCATAGCACACTCGTAAAATTTATACGTATAATTAATGTAAAAATGAAACTTACATGTTTACATATTAATACCAATAACGTGTACATTCTCCTTTGTTCTCAATCACCTCAATCATTCGCTTTGATAATGACTTATACAAACGTTAGATTAGAATAGAACACGTTTCCATTTTCTCTTTCATTGCACACGGTCTCTCGCAAACTGTAGGCGTTGCTTCTTATGCTGTTTGGTTAAAGGAGGTTTTCGTTTCATCTTCAACCGCTTAATATTTTCACATGATTGGAGAACACGTCGTACACACTATGCACAAAAAATGGATTCATTTTCCAGCATAATGAAATTCATCGTGCAAAAGATACACAAACGTATTTTGAATAAGAAAATATATCTCTTTTACCATGGCCTGCACGCTCTCTTGATTTAAACATTATAGAAAATTGGGGAGAACTTGCGCGAGCAGTTTACAAAAGTGGAAGACAGCAACACAGAGGAGTTAAAAAAAATCCATATCGCAGAATGGAACAATTTATCTCAAAGTATAATCCAACGTTTGTGTAAATCATTACCGTGCTATGATTTCGCCCTCCAAATATACCTGTTTGTGGTTGTTTACAGTGGAAGTCAAAGAGAACGATCTGATTCCAGACCAAATTCCTTCTTTCTGTATCGTGACATTTACGTACTACTTTCCGGAAATAATAAAACTTGAGCCATTTCTGAAAAATTAAATATTGCACGTGTGCTCTATCATTCTGTACATGTTAAATTTATAAAATTCGAAGAAATTAACTTTTTATTTGATATTGTAACACTATATAACTCGCAGTTAAAATATTTTTTACATAACAATCGTAAATATGACTACTTACATACAATATCACTTCAATTCATCGTAAATGGTTAGTTTTAAAAAAATGTATAGAGTGTTTAAAAAGTTTAAAAATAGGAAAAGTTGACCACTACTTATACTTAGAAATGTTCCTCGCATCATCAGGAACTATAAAAGCACAAAAATATAATAACATAAAAACGCAATAAAATATTTCCAAACTAAGGTAAAAATAGGAATAGGAATAATTTGGAATAAGCAGGAAAAATAAGTAGTAGTTGGAAAGCAAGGATCTCTGCTCAAAGATCGCTACTCAAAGCAATAATAAATACCACAGTCGGAATTTGGAGGTTGGGATCAATAAAACAAGTAGAAAAAATCCAATAACTATTTTACAAGAAATTGTTACCAAATTGTTATCAAAGTATTTTACTCTATTACCGAGATGTTTTTCAGATGATTTTATCTACCATGTAACTTGACACTAGGACAGTCTCTTCTTCGTAAAAGTGATATGCATAGATTTTATTTCACTGGCTTTTATTTGCCACGTACTCAACTATGTTTATATGTCTCCAATTGCTTTTTGAAGGATTTTAGAAGCATGATCTTGATTAATTATACGATAGAGAAAATACAGAACATCTACTTTTTATGATTTTACAGCGTATGTATATCGCACTTTATTCGTGTCATTTGAGGCAATGAAATTGTTTATTTACGAAGCAAAAATGTCATGAATTATAATATTTGTCAAACGTTAAAAATTAACTGGTCATTCATCTTCCACAAAACAAGAAATGCTCCCACTTTCCTATTTTACTTCCAATTAGTGATTTTTGTTTAGTAATTCTTATTAATTCTTATTAATTTTGATTGGCAAATCAGTGCAAATGAAATAAAATAATATTTTAGTATGTATTATAACAGAATGACGTTATCTATATCAAGAATAAAAGTGAAAATTCCTTATTTTCTTTCAACATTCTGTTAGTATAATTTGTAAAAACTATAAAAAATTATCTTTCTCTTCTTTCTTATATATCTTGATTAATTACAGATAATAATTCAATTAAATTTATCGAACCTAACATTTTTATTGTCGAACAAAAACATTTTTTCTTCTTTTTACGCCTCATTTATTCTTCAGAAATTTAAATCATTATATCATAATTTTGTCAAATATGCATAAAAAGATAGTAAAGGATCATTATCAGCGTAAGTGTGGTATTCACCTTTTGTTATAATTAATAGTGTTATATTTGTATTCCGGTTTAAGAACATCACACATAAGTACAATACTCAACTGCACGGTCTAATAGAAGGATGTGATAAGTACTATTATTATTGCTGCTATAAAACCGCATCTCTATCTCATGTGGAAGTGACTCGGAAAATACTGGTAGACTAACGTAACATGCATGAGTAGTAAGCTCGCACATGTTCGCGAACATAGTTAATATATTTTATGGTATATATGCTGGTAATCTGATAAATATTATAGAAACAAACACGGAAATAATAATCAAGGAAATCAAGGAAATAATACATCTTTCATTTCGTTGAGCTACAAGGATTGAAACAAAATCGAAGGATTAAAAGTTGCAATGTATTATCAAAATATTAGCGTTAGTAGTAATATACGACCATTTGGTATGCATTCATGCAATAAATAAGATAATTAAGATAATATATAAAATAATTATACATTGTAATATCAACAAGTACTGATTGTTATATATGTAACATTGTTAATTAATATACTTAATTATTACACACTACAGGTAATTAAATGTCACTTAAGATGTGATTTCAAATCGAATGAAAATTGACACATTGATACGTTTGTAGTAATAGAATAAATGAAATGTATAGAGTAAAAGTACAAGAATTGAACGCGATTAATTAATCAAATCTCTGTTGCAATAATTTAAAATAATATTTTACTTCTATTATAACACATTTAATTATAATATAATAAAAATGTCTTTCTATAAAATCGTCGAACAAAATTTATTTGGTAACAATAACTGACTATAACATGTAAGCAATTCAATAACAGATAAATAAAGGCAACTATATACTGTCATGGCTCTAGTATAAAATTATTTTGGGCAAGATTGGAATCTATATTATTGAAACAAACAAAAAGATTATCCTACAAAAATATATCCTATTATATATATATATTTATGTTTTTAATAGATATAGATTTGATAGATATAGATAAACTAAATACATCACTACATTCATCACATGATGAATTGCTTGAATTGAAATGTTAATACGGATTGAATGAGACCAAAAGTTAGCTTATCTGTGATTCATAAAACTCTTGCTCTTTTACAAAACTTGTTATTGTTATACGAGAGAATTTATTCTTAATTAATAGTGTTAGTATTAATTCAACAAAATAGAGAACTGACATCAAAATTTCACCAACATACTATTTAGGAATAGATATCTACTAGATAGTATTTCTTTTAATTATTTTTTAATTAAATTTTTAAACAAAACGTTTAAATTTATTTTCCATCATCGTTTTATTTTTCGGTATTTATAATTCTGTATTTATCATCAAGATTTGTCAGATTTTTTTAAATTTAGATATTGAAGATTTTTTATTTCTTCTTTTCTCTATTGTCATATCTTTTAATAAAATATAATACTTGTAACCTTTTAAAACTAATACGATAATTGAGAAAACGATAGTTTTACGAATGTAAAATGCTCACCAATGTTTGCGAACATCTTGGAAAGACTGGTGAATTCGTAGCTTTATCGTTAAAGTGTTTACCAAGAACTGTTTCCCGTTCCTTCTGAATCTACAGTTATCGAGGTCTCGACTACGCATCTTTGTAGCTTGGCAAACTTCCATAAAAACACGACAACCGTAGAGTCGATTTAAAAATAGGATGATGGTTCGTCCTTAAAGAACGTGTTATTTACAGGTTTCTGTACAAGAACTAAACTAATTTTGTAATATAAAGAAATTGTGACAAAAGAAAAAAAATTTTTCATCGTTAGTAATGTTAAACACTGTTTTTCATAATCTTGTATATTCATTGGAAATTGGAAAATCACTAAAGATTTTGAACAGGTTTTAAAGAAGTTTAGATTTTAGAAAATATATCAATCCATCTTAATTAGATGGAATAAAAAAGAGAATCGTAGAATTGACAATTAGATAGAGTAAAGAAGAAATCAGTATCATTTTTCGACAAAAAAAAAGGAGGGAAAAAAAGAATAAGGAAACGATAATAATTAACACAATTTTACTACTTTCTATATTTCCATTCTATACATGTTTCTAAATAAAAATATTCAAAAGTTTCTTAATGGAATATTTCTGAACTGTCGTTTCCTCGTGCGAAAACACATATGCGTGCTCAGAGACACGAAAATACAAGCTCATAAATTTTAAAGTATAAAATATCGTCTATATAATACAAGTATTATTATAAAATCTTTATTTTATAATAGAACTTATATTATGTCGAGACTGCTCTATAAAGACTATTTTCTTGGACAATGTATGTAAGTTATTCATTAAAACTTTTTAAAAATTAGAATTTGAAAATATTTCGTAGTAAAGAAATAACAGTAAAAGAGTGCTGCAGTTGTTTGGATTTCACATTTCTCGGAATGTTACTTTCATTTTTCATTTACATTCTTAAAACAATGAAAGAAATTAATAATCATTCAAACCCATTTATTGTACAGAATTGATTTTAAATATGTCATTAGTTATTAATTTGCATGTTTAATTATTGATTAAAAAAAATAATTGAAATTAACTTGCACGATCAGGTGAATAGGGGCAATTGCAGAAACATAATAATTAAAAATTTGGAAACGTAAATTTGGAAATGTAATAAATGTCTTACAAACATTTTAATAAATAGATATTGGTATATCCCATAAGCATCTGTTATTATTTCCTATAGGATGTATTTTATAACAAAAATTTCAAAGATTGTTATTATAATTAATTACGTATATCACTTTCTGTTTATTGCATTCAATACTTTATATAATATGTATATCTTGCAAATAACTGTGATGTCATTGGATATTTCACATAATGGCGGAGCTTCCATGTGAAATAATTTTACCGGATCAATTAATACGTACATCTAGTATTACATACGTAAGTATTCATGCTTTTAATTCTTTTTAAACAAATAAATGAGATAAAAACAATAAACAAAAATACACATTTGTTATAGTAAAATTTATTATAATAGAATCAATATATTTTTTATAATCTTTTTCATTGAAAAATTTTCAATAACAAAACAGTTTCGTTATAATTTATATTTATAAATGTTAATTTTATCTCCATAGATTTCGAAAATCAATTTTATCATATCACGAGATTCCACAAAAGTAATATAAGACAATAAAATCAAAATGTAATTCCGTAATTAAATTGCATTCTGCCAAAAATAAGTAAAAATACTCAAATATTTTAACTTTTAATAAGAGGATATTTCTTAACTATCTAAATTAAGATAGTTTTAAATTAATAAGGCAGTTCTACTTGTATAATACCTAAGTACGTGTCGAAAACAATAGGATATTTTTTTCTAACGTTTTATAAAAGAAGTGAAACAATTGTCGAGATATTTTGAATCATAATAGCATCGTGACGCTGGAAATAAATGGAATGCTTGCAACTCCAAAGCAAAACGAACCGTATGATCGATCAAATATAGCAAACTCGAAATTCGCCAGTAGAAGCATAAAGGGCTGCCGTATATTCAAATTATAGAGTGACCCTTCTCGAAAACTTGACGAAGGGGAAAGAAGAAATTACCATGTATAAGCTAGCAGGCTTGGTTCTCTAAAATCAATAGCGCTGCTTCAACCTCATATACGGTGAGTTAAGCTAGCAGAACTCGCTCCAAAAATATTACTTTCCCAGTTACTTTTTATTAAATAAATATTACGCGAATTAAACATGCACATTTCGAAGAGATATCAAGGATATATACGCTCAAAAATACAATATTTGCTTATCTTTTGCGTTTATAGAAATAAAATTGGTCAATATACAATTAATTTACACTACAAAATTATTAAATTAACAAAAATATAAGAATCAATAATTATTATACTTTTTTGTTATTTTTACGACAATATAGTAGAACATAATAACAAGATATAATTTGTCATATTGTTTCTTAAACTAATTTTCAATAACAAAATTGTATCATAGATACAAAGTTCTATAATATCCATATTTTCATATATATTAATTCGTGAATTCTTTAAAAAATTTATATAATTTGTTGAATCCATAAAAAGATGACAAAACACTGATTTGTTATTAATTTATACATGTATTTGTTATATAAATTTAAAATACTTACGCACGTTCTATATAAATCAAATATTTATTTTAATAATTGTTGTTTTCAAGTCCATAGTTATAGTACAGTGGAGTTATAAAGAGTTAGCTACAATAAAATTACGATGAATAAAAAATATTGACATGTTATAAAATAATTTGAATACTTAATACTCAGAAGAATCGAATTACAGTTTCCTCATAAATATACAAGGTACGTCTGAACAACATGTATAAGCCGGTAAGGGATAATTCCTCATAAAAAAGATTAGAAGAAAATATAGAAGAAAATTTTTTGACTTGAGATTTCATTTTCGAAAAAATCGAGTTTGAAGATTTATCAAATGGACTTGAAATTAGTTAATTCTGGACACGACAGAATAGAATAATTAACAAGGGGTTGTTTTACATTTGAAAATAAATAAAAGATTCAGAATAAAATTTTTGTATAAGATGTTTCGTTACAGAGATAATCGAGTTTGAAAATTTATCAAGCACCAAGGCAATTTTTAACAAAACATATTCAAAGTTTACTTTCTCGAAAATAAAGCATTAAACGAAAAAATTTTATTTTACAAATTTTATTTACTTATTTTTGCACATAAGATGACGTTCTGTTAATTATTCTACTATGTCTAGAATTAGCTAAATTCAAGTATACTTGATCAATCTTTAAAGGTTTTCTCGGAAACAATGCCTCAAATAAAAATATTTTATTCCATATCTTTTATTTTTTTGTGAGAAATCATGCCATGCTTATACATGTATATTTATATTATTTCAACACATTCTATATAGATATTTCCTTACAAACATATAAATATTACTGTATCCAATTGAAATCAGTTATAATCCATAAGACAAATTTTATCGATACTACAACTCAACAAATTAAAGTTTATAAATTAAGTATTTATAATGTACTATCAAGTATCATAAAGTGGATATTAATACAAAAAGACGCTGCTCATTAAATATTGAGATAGAAATGAATTTTCACCGTAAAAACAGGCACGACTCAGTCGATCGTAGAAAGAAAGAAGCGAAACGTTCCACGTAAAAGCGTGCACTTTTTTACCTGGTCAGGAGACAAACGTTTCGCATGCGAGATTCCACACGCTGCGCTGGCAAGCTGCCGAGATGTTTGTCGAAGAAAAGCATCTTGCCAAGAAAGACAATTTCCTCGCAGTTGCTATAAGTCTAGCTCTTTACTCTTATTTCTTCTAGTAATTTCTTCTTTCCCCTCTTTTGTCTCTTTCATAACCTCTTTTCCTTTCTTTTTGGGTCTTTACAACGGATAATCTCATAAAAGTGACAACACACAATAATAGAGTAGTTTCACGCGCCGTAGCAAAATATTATCGTTCGGTTAGGAGACGTCAGTTTTCCAATTTTCTCCCACAAAATAGATATTTTTTGATTCGTTATTACCAAATAGAAAAAAATTGCCGAATTTTTTTATTTTAAAAATCAAATTGAAATAAAATATTTTATAAAATATCATTTCATAAATTGAAATAATACGCTCTTTCAGACTTTCTCTGTTTCTTTAAATCGCATTAATCAATATTAAGGAAAATTGTAGAGTGTCTGGAAAATGTAGAGAACCGACTAGAGAACGATTCTATCTGCAAAAATAAACCGAGGAAAAAACATAAAACTTTGTCCTTTAGGCTTCGTTTCCAAGAAGGTTTGAAGACTAATCAATTGTAATTAAATTTCGAATTGTGGATTGGTCAGGGTGAACAATGAATAGTGAAAACAAACCGAACGTGTAGAATGCAATCTCTTTTTAAATCGCTTCGTTTTTAAAAAATTTAAATTTGAAAATGTATCAAGTTTTCAAATTTAAAATTCTTGAAAATAAAACAATTAAATCTCAAAAAATGTCACTCTTTCTTTCCGAATCATTTTTGCATGTGCAATCACTCCTCAGTCGGTTGTCCACAATTCGCGAGATATTTTGTATAAAGATACATACATACATACATATACATACATATACATGTATATATATATAAAATATTATTGTATACAATATTCTTAAATATTCTTAAATCAACGTGCTTTTTTATAAAGTCAGTATGTATGTATATACATAGAAATATATACGATGCTACTGCTATTTAATTTTTAATAGAATTTCATTTAAAAATATAAATTCGAATTATACAAATTTGAATAAAATTTGTAAAATTATGTTTATGAACGTCAATTGCAAAAATATTCGTCCCTACATAATACATCCTATGTATTATATATAATATTTATTTAGAGGCAAAGACAGCCAACACTTTTGACGTAACTTCAGTGATCCTTTCGAGAGAGTTTTAAAATAAAAATCTGTTAGATGCAATGATTACGCACAAGAGGAGTTTTTTACTGTGTCTCGGAAAATCTACCTGCGCGTGCATCTAAACATGTCAAGAGGCACGAAGGCAGACTAGCAGCGGTAGGAGATCGACAATCTGGAGAAAACGAGGATCTCTATCTCTCGAACCGGTCGTGCACGTCCAAACAATCTATGTATTCCTTTCCTGGCACTAACGTGCATCACCAGTCGGACTAACTTTGCAACATTCGATTCCTTTGTAACTATAATCATTTCTGTTTTATTCCTTAGAATCTTATATAACAATATAACATGCAAAAATGATCATAGTTGCAAAGGAATCGGATTATTAGGAATTTTTATTTTTTTAGAATTTTATATAATAATATACTTAATATTTTGTTTGCATTATTCGCTATTATTTCATTCACATTGTCACAAATATTAAATAAATTAAATAGATTAAACGGTAACAAAATGGATAGCTTTTTGAAACGATGCAAAATTGATTAGGTGAGTGCGTGGTATAATTGAATTAATAATGATAAAAAATTGTTATTAATTCAAACTGTAAGAAAAATCGTACAACGATCCATTTAATCCCACTTTATAACATAAAATATCTATTTTGATAGTCCTGAGTTCGTTATTCTTAAAAATGATTTTACATCATTGGAAAGGTAAGGGTACTTTTTGCTTGAAAATTGTAAAAACATTAAAAAATTTTTTTGTGACTAGATCTATCATTTTTATGATTAATGTCTTTTAAAATTTACTGTATAATATCTTTTTATTATTTTTTTGAACTTTTAATATTAGCATTAAACGATAGAAATCTTAACATTTCATCATCATCAATGTTCAAAGTACAATAAAAGGATAAAAGAATCGTATAGCACTTTGTAATAAGTCGTTATAAAGAGCAAAATTTTCAATATTCGAGGCTATGGTAAATCTAGTCGTGAAAAATGTTTTTACAGATATTTTAATTTTTGCAATTTTTGAAGAAAGATATCCTCATTTCCCCCCTCATCGAAGAAAACGAATTCCAGTCTATCAAACTAGAGGTTTTACGCTTTGAAACGAGATCAAGTGGATGATCCTTTTTCTATGAAATTATATCAATTTAAATTATTAACAATTTTTCACCATTGATATGTTGTAGCTTTGAGCTTGTATATGTATTTAGATACACATCGAACAACGGTAGTTCTGACATTAAATTACATTACAAATATATGGCGATGTATGTTACACACTACGTATATGTACAGAGAAAATTAAATTGCGTTAAATTTTAAGGAATTTGATGCGAACGGATGTTAAGAAATGTTAAATTTACAGTAGGTTTTAACATTAAGAAATGATAATTACAGTTTCATTTAGTTCAGTTGTTTGACATTGTAGCAGAAATTATTCACAAGACAATACAAATAAAAGTAAAAGTTTCACCACACTCTAATAATCATTATCAATTCTTGCACAAACTCGTCAAACTCTTTGTCTTTATTGATTAGCATTTTCCATTCTACAGAATTTCTAGCTATAATATCTAAAATTTTATTCCATATTTATTTTCAATATCGATATATACGTCGATATACATTAAATTAATAAGAAGTTATACAAATATATATTAAATTAATAGAATATGCGTCGAATTAATAAAAAATTATAAACGAGTACGATTATACGAACTTGAGACTGATTTTTATATGGATAATAAAGGAGAGCTAGGAAGTTAGCTATAAAAATACGATACGGGAGTGTACAATACTAAATAAGAGAATGAACACAGTGTCTACATACATACGTACATATATATACATATCAAGGCGAAAGGAGATGTTGAAGGCTTTGACGATTTACTAATATCAGGGCCATCTAACTGTTTTGTAGATCCATCCTACTTTTCCTTCGACGCTTGCGAGGTGCTCAACTCAAATCGCGGATCGGTAAGCATTCGATTTGATTTGGCAATAGAAACTAGAAGCGAAAGCAAAAACGCGTCGACCAATAGGAGAAAAACATACTTTGAAAAATATATGTATTTAGATAAACAAGTTGAAATAATAACTCATAACTAAAAGTTATTCAATACAGAGTCGGATATAATGTGGAAATAATGATTTTTCTTTTTTAGGTGGAGATATTTTAGGTATTTCAAGTTTTTCAATCGGTAATTGTTTGATTCATTGATCGACGCAGCTCGACGTTCTCTTTAAAAAAATATTAGCCTGCATATATATGTCGGAAAAATTATTCGTTTAATTTAGTCGAAATTTTTATTTCATAAAATCTATGTATAAAGGACAGTGTTCGTGAAGAACACATGAAGAACACTGCTCCTCGTTTCTAAATTTTGCAAAATTAAAGTTAGAATATCTCCTAAACTAGTCATTTACCAACATATATAGGTTAATACATTTCCATGTATTATAGAAATGTACGGTTGTATAGATTAATGCGTGAAAAAATATATGATTACATTTAGATGTCAAAAGTCATCATCTTGAAATCTACCAAATTCTTCCAGCTAAGTTATTACTGTTGTACCAACACCCTCTTTTGCATTGAAATTTCGTTAACAGTTTTTTTTTTTTTGTACGTCTATATCTATGTCTATAAAGTAATAATAGTTTCAAATAAATAATTATTTGATGACATCTTTTAAGAACATCGATTTACCAATTTGGAGTTTTAAAAATATTTTTTAAAAAATGTATACACTAAAAAATTATATGTAAAAGTAATATCTATTAAGATGTATAGTTTGTTTCTCTTTTTTTTTTCCAAGAATTTCTTCCCGAACGAATTTATCTTTCAAAAGATTTTTTATTTAATATTTCAAAGAGAACGATAATTTAAAACAATGGTATGATTATAAAATCCTCCAACGTTAGAACTATGAAGCAGAAACTGGTTTTCAGTCGCATCTACGAAACTATTGATTTTACAAAGCAAAATAGCAACGTAAATCAAAATAAAGTATTAATAGAATTCGATAAGCTTATCCAAAAAGAAAACAACAACAAAAAAACCATCCATAAAAACCTATACTTTCGTGTAAGTAGGTGAATTTTTTGCGTATTATTTTACGTGGCAAAAAATCGATTGCTTGCTGCTCCGATTGAACAATGAAAATAAATAAAAAAAGAAAAAATTAAACAGAGAATCGAAAATGCGGTTAAGAGAGAATGCGATTTTGAGCTCGACCGATGCGATCTCGCGATTGAAAATGAGGCCTGAGACGTGCGCAAGCGCGCGTGCAACTTATAATCAGGCTCGGAGGCTATGTGTGTGAACATCAGCGGTCGAAGAAGTCCAGCATCAGGGCCGGCTAACTGTTAGGTGAAACCTCCCTCCACTTCATTCTACTTTTTTTTCCCCCTTCTCTCTGGCTCTTGCGGTGGATCACAAATGGTGCTCAATCTCCGCTACGAACATCTTACCGTCACCGATTGTAAAATGTAATTTTCTTCCAAGATTTTCCAAACTTACGTACAGACTACGGCGATGCTGTTTCAATTGCGATAGCTGTTTCGATCGAATTGCTCCGTGCTTAAAGTAAAATATACGAAACAAGTATATGATACTTTGAAAACAAATAAGCGACAGACAGGGTGAACTAGCAATCGTGATATTTAGAACTATTGTTACTACTACTGCAGCGTTTCGAAATGAACTCGAACTGCGGGACACATTTAATCTCGTCAAAAAACAGACGATCGCTAGCTCGTCATGTGACTGGTAGCTTCACCGCGAGCAATTTCAAACGCAAGACAAGTATATACATACGAACATATATGTGCTATGTACATACAATAGTACAAGAAGCGTTTGTACAAGAAGCTCTATAGTTTTAAGAAGCGATAAGAACAGCAAAAATAATATTATTAATTATGCGTTACGTTACAGAAGAGGTAATAAGTGAACGTTTGTGTTGTTTTAACATCTTTACGAAGAAAGGTTGTGATCAGAGGTACCGTGAACCATTAACTGAGTTTAGCTTCTATTTTCGAACAAATACACGTACGAAACTGGGAAGAAAGAAATTCATCGAGTATATAATTTTAAAGTAGGTAACAAATTTAATTTATGTTTCGTTTCATTTTTTGTAAAACATTTATCATAATTATATCATTAACCTTCATTTTTTTTTTCCAATTTAAAAAGTATACAATAGCTGTTGGTATTTATTAAATAACAAAAATGTCGGTAAAAATTTATACCACAAAACACATCGAATAATATTCAATTTCCTTAACCAACAATTAAAGCATAATAAACGAATTCGGAGTATTTTTATAAATATAATTGTGAAAGAGTGAAATATTCACTTTTAAATTTTACAACGAGTACTATATTTCGGATTCATTTGCATATTTTCGCATATCACACGTTTATTATTCTTTAAATTCGCAACATCAAATTTCCCATCAATTTTCCCACAAGATTCCCATTAATATTGTTGATAACTGACGACAGTAGAAAATTTACTAGATAGTACCAACTCTGAGAAACGACACTTCCTATGCATCAACCTAACCACATTAGATCGGTAGAGCATGTATTAATATTGAATTTAATTCATAAATATATAATCTAATTTACAACTTGCCCATTGAACATTTTGATTGTTAACTTGATCGTGATCAAACTTCTCAGCAGATGGTTTCCAAATCGTTTACTATACGTGATTTTCTTAATTTTAACTAAATGTAGAAATTCTATAACATGTTAGACACTTCGTTACGTACACGTTCTATTGATTTTTTTCTCCAACTATTATTAATAACGTGATCTCGATAAAATTATTAACGGAACGAAAATACCTCAAATGCAAGATAATTATTTTCGATGAAAAAAAAACAACCATGTAAATCATTTCTAAAAATAAAGAAATCTATTTTTTTCGTTCGGCGCGATTTTTGGTCACGATTGACAAAAATCAGAAAATAATAACAAATAATTCTAGTTTTTATAAAAAATAAAAGAAAAGTAATAACCCAACGTAAAATTAAATACGCAATACGAAATCAAATACGTGGTACTTGGTTTTTAAGCTTATAATTGCAAAGTTTTAAAAAGTTTTAATTACCGTAAATTGCAAAATGTTTTGAAATTATGAAATTATTAATTATAATTTTAAATTAAACTGTAATAAATTAATTATGTTGATTTATTTATACAACACATTAATTTAATTATAATAATTTAAATTATAATCGAGACAATAATAAAAACAATGTAATATAAATGAAATATATTTTTCAAATTTACAATTACTATCACAGTAAATTATATTTCATCTATTATACCTATTTCTCATTTCAAAATAAATATAAAAAAAACCATCAATTATAAAACATTTATTACAAAAGTCCTAAATAAGTATTTCTGTTTAAGAACAAAGTATTCACAATAATCTAATATTCTTTTAGTTATAAATATACGAACAGAACATAATATTTTACAATAACGTGTGTTTAGTTTTTAAATTTTATACAATCTTTTTGAAGATGAAAATTTTATCTATTACTGTAAAATTTCTTTGGTCTTCTTTGTTATTTATACGTATTATTACAGTTTTATTGTGAACTCTACCGAAAATCAGTTTGCGTAATTAAACACAAAACTATAAGTATGAAACAAATACCTAATTAGAATATTACCAACATCATTAACTAACAATGTCCCTTTATTTTATATAAAGTTTGTGCTAGAAACATTTAGATTTTAAACTAAAATACATTTCAGACGAATGTACACGATTCAAATAGAATTGGCTATATTCCTGCTTTCTCTTTACCATTTCCATCTTTCAAATATGTACCATCGTAGAAAAATTAAAATAACAAACGGAAAAACGCTGTAAAAACAGGATAGTAATTTGGGGAAATAAGATGGAAAATTCATCGAAGAACAGTGAATAATTTTGATTCGAATAAGAGAAACACTAGTCACTAAGAGATGACGTCAACCAACGCGTACAAAGCAATAGGTAGATAGGAAATTCGAAGCCAACCAATATATTATTTCGATCTTGCCCCTTTGTTTGTTACGATTTCGTCAGGTAGTTTTAAGAAAGTTCAATAATTTTAATTCCACTGCAAGAAAGAAAAATTGCGTGTAGAAATTATGCACGTAAATAATGCGAGTAGTAATGTGAATTTGAAATACTAGTGAATAGAAGTAAGTTTAACTTGAGTCGTCAAATAGTCGTTTCTAACAAATTTTTGCACACTGACTGCGAGTGTGAAATTTATTTTTCTCCGTCAGTCTTAATCATTGACGAAAAGGATTTATTTTATGCTTGACTGATAAAAAATAGATAATTTCCGTTTACGACAATACAGCAATGTAGAACCACGATTTTATTTCATTTTTTTTTTCATTTTTTCGTCAGATATATTTTAGTTTATTTCAAAAACTAAAAGTTTGCTGGGAAATTCGACTATATATAGATAGCACGTGATATAACGCAGTATATATTTTTCATTCGGATATTATCAAAACAAAAAAAAAAAACAATTTGATTTCGAAATAAAATACTTCATTGAAACGTGCAATGCTGCCAGTGATCCTCAATAGCGCTGATTTCGCTGTCGCGTCACGTCGCGTCACGTCGTACAATCCAACATACACCGATATTCCAGATCTCAACCAGATCTCAGACTCTGCCAACGTGTTTAGGAGTAAAGCTGTTATTTATGAGATACCTGTGAGATATCTGGATAAATAAATATTACCGGGATATATCCTTGATATCTCGTGAGAAATCCGGATTCATGTAGTTGAAACTACATATCTATTATCTCTGCTCGTATCATTCGGATGTCTATAATGTAATTTTCATTTTGGCGATAAAATGATAAAACAACCAAATAATTGTTTCAAATTGAATATCTTTGTATAAAAATATTAACAAGTACAAGCATATTTCAACTAACAACATCCCCAGTTGTGGGTGGAAATATTCTTTCAGAGCTGGCAGATGTTGCTGGTAGACATAAACATTTTTTTTTTCCGATTCTTCACGACTCTAGCGGATATAAACTACGTAAATTACTCAAAACATCGGATAAAATTGTATTATATCTGGTAGTTTGCTCTACCAGGGTAATCGAGTATCGCACATATCCGAGTAAAGGTCTATTAACTCTATTTGGGAGAATATTTTAAGCAACATACGTTACATATACCACGGATTCAAGACACGAAAACGAAAATAATGTAAATAAATAATCAAATATATTCAAGCTACTCGACTTTTAATGGTAATTATTTATCTCGAGCTATTTTTCACACTTTCACAACTATTTTTCTTTCTTTCTTAAATAAGTACTTAAATAAGTGTATAAATTATAGCAAGTGTAATAAATTAATTTGGATTCCTTATTAACAAGTAGGTCTCAAATTTTTTTGTCATTCAAGTTGTTTTCAATTGAAAGTTAGTGATAGTTCCAATTTGTACTTACTATGGAAACGATTGTACTTGGTACAATACGTGTTTCACACCATTCAGTCCAGATTTACACAAAATGTTGGCTTTACGTATGCGAATGAGCTTCCGTATTTGCCGAATAGCAAATATATGTAATAAGGTCATTATCAATGATGTTTTCAAGTTTTGTTATCGATTCATTACGTGTATTAGGTTTGCCATCTAAATATGTACTTTTTCGAAAAGATTTCGTGTAAATCCCCCCCAAAATTACACAATTTTTTGATGAATACGAAAATACATAATGCTCGAACTCGACAATCATTGGTAATTTTCTTCCCCTATATGTATATATGAAAACGAAAGCAAATCGATACGATGTGTATAACATTATTCCTCGAGATAATCTCCCAAACGTGTTTGAAAAAAGTTAACAAAGTGCGACGGTTCAGAAGATGTGGAACATTCTGCATCTTTGCATTCGTCTCAGAAGAATTCGGCAACGTTGCACGATTCGCCGAATTATTTTGCTTCTTGTGTTGAAATTATACCGAATACGTTATATTTACGAGAGATTGTATTTTTGAACACAAAGCAGATTTGATACAGAATGAAGTGAATTTGAAAATTGAAATTGAGACGATTCGCAATGAGTGAAAATTTATGTCCCTTTTCTTTCGAAAACTAAAAGTAACGAAGGAAAACTGGAGGAGTGCAAAGATCTACCAGAAATGATCATTAATTGCTAGGAAAATGGAAAAAAGTTGAAATCTGTCACGCAGTATTATCGTTAAAGTTAATTATTTGTTTACCGCGAGAAATCATTTTTAATAAATTAATACGTTACCTTATACGTTAATTGAAACAAGAAGGCGAAAGTTATTTCAAGTTGTTCTAGTTTTTATTTCTATTTGAAACAAAATATACTATCTGATTCACATTTCAATTGAAATTTTCTACATCTTATAAAAAATGTAAGGACAGATTTATTTAAAACCGTCGACCTAACTTGCTCGAAGGAAACGGACTGTATAACATAACATAAAGGTAGAATATATTAAGATAGACGAAGGACCAACAACGAGACAGAAAACGATTTTCCAATTTCTCCAGCGAAGAAACTTTCTGAGCGTTGGCGCTAATAAACAGAAGTCTCCCGAGGGAGTTAAACTATCGTACCAGAGCACATAGATCTCATCTCGAGACTTTCTCTCGAGCCGGACCGTCACTATATACTTACATCGAAATAATGTCAAATAGATTGCCCAGAGCTGTTCTTGCCTACTCTTGGAAAGTCGTCCGCTTTGTTTCGTTTCGTTGCTGCAAAAGAAACAATGTACATTGGCGTAAATTATCTACTCTTCATGATTAGAATTCTAGTTAAATTTAGTTAAAAATAAACTTGTAAATATTTATTTATTTGGTCACGCAAATATATAGTCGAGTTCGTGTAAATTTGTACGACAGAACCGAGTTAAAGGACATAAAATCAGATATGAATTAATTCAGGTTATATCTTCAAGCGGTTACAATTGATGCGATGCAACGAGGTTTTTGCTAAATATATTACAGTTACAATTTTTGCTAGGTAATACTAAACTTTTCTATGCAAATTTGTGAAAAGAATTGGAATAAAAGGCAGAATAACGTGTGCAGTTAAAACAATGCTAAAAAGAGAAGATACAAAATAACATTCTGACCCAAAACAACAGTCCCAAAGAATTTCCCGTAAACTTTCTCGCAGAGTAGTCGTAAAATTATAAAACACGATTCATTGACGTCACAGAGAAGCAGAATAAAAACAGACGGCAAACAGATTTCTTTAAGCAGTTCAACGTTGTCACGTTGCGTATATGTATAGATGCTACATATGTATGTACGGATCGAGAAATTTTTGTCGTTTTTACCAAACTCTTTTTCATTCTCAATTTTTGAGTTAACGGTGAATTTAGATTTAAAAGTTGTTCGTGTTCTTGCATAAAATAAATTCCTACAAAAATTCGAATACAATTTTTTTTTTTTTTTTTTTTGAAATTTCAAAACTTGATACTGATTCGGTAATTCATGTGTTTGGAAAATATAAATTCTTACATACACGTGTATGTATGTTCGTTGCTGTTAGATGTTCGACGCAATTAGCATAAAAATATAGGTATGAGTAAAATATAATATATATCTGAAAAATATATTATATATCAAATGTAAGATGCAAAATATGTGTTGCATATCTCAAATTCAAAGATCAAAAGTGCTGAATGACTCAAAAAAAAAAAAGAAAAAGAAGGAAAAGGAAAAGGAAAAGATGATTAACTCGTTTTAAAGAGTAACATTAGGTTAAATATCGAGTCGACGTGCCTCTCATATATATATATATATGAAATTAATTTTATATATATAAATATTGAAATTACTTTTTAAGCACGAATTGAAATCTTATCTCATTTGGAGTTTTCCATTTTCATTCACATCGATTTCGCCATCAGATCGAATTTGAAAATTGATCAAATTTTTAACCAGCTCAAACCGTATTTTCTTGAAAACGAGATTAAATAAACAAATTTTAAATTCTATATCTCTCACCTATCTTTCCATGTGGAATAATATACTAAATATATTATTCATACATTTTTATTAGTATCTATTTATACATATCAAATAAATTTTTAAATTCGATTTTCTTGGAAACTGAGTTACAGAGAATGGAATACACAAATTTATCTCTTATAATATATATATATATATACAGAACGTCTCATTTTATTCTCTCTGTACAATTATCTACACGACTATTCATTATTCGAAAAAATGTTTAAAATAAAGTTTGTTCTGTTTCGAGGAAAATGTCTTGCGACGACTACCAGATTTCTCTATGTTTCTGAAATCTCTGGTTCACGCCCACTTGGAATCATATTTTATTTATACATTATCAATACAGCTCGACTTCTATTTCTCTATAAAGCACTTTAATTTTGTAAAATCTACGCGTGAAAGACAAAGACAGTAAAAATATAAGAATACTACCTTTCTTCTTCCATGTCTTTCATACGATAATTTTAGTTAACAAAATTAAAGTTAAAATATCTTCTAAATTATAACTTTTTTATAACTTTTTTTAAAGAAGATAAATAATAATTTTAATAATTTTATTAAAATTAACGTGATCTTGAAATCTCGTAAATGCCTCTACCTAATCACACGAATCACGGTTATTCGAATAACGAATAGTTGCAAAGATAATTGTGCGAACGAATTAAACTGCAACACTATATTTAATTGTCGCAATTAACACGTCCCTTTTATTGTCAAACAACGACATTACGACATAATGACATATCTTCGATAGTCGTTACACTCTTGAAAATGCAACGCTTATAAAAACACGATTCTGTCCAAACTGAATTTTCATCAAACTCTGGAATTACGATGTAACGTTTATTATTTCAACTGTTCAAAAAACGATTATTAATTTGTTAAT